>ONZP01000025.1:0-16942 GCA_900312805.1 Fusarium torulosum | reverse complement strand
CCCCCACCGTGACGAAAAGGGGTCAAAGGGAGATCATCATTGTCTCTTGTCGCTAGAAACAGCACCATGACAAGAGGCGAAAAGCATCGTGAAGCGCATTAGCGTCTGAAGCGCTTGGCTCAGGGCTTCTCGGCGCGGTGGATCTGACACCTGCAGGCTGGGATGTGTCCCCATCTGGGTTGCATCTCCTGCTGCAGGAACTGATGCGCCCATCGGCAGTAAACATGTCGATTGCTGAGCCCTACACCATCTCGCCCAGGGCAGCTCTAAGAGTTGTCACGCGGATCATATCGGCGCTCCAGCCGCCGCAGCAAGCGACCTGTAGTATCTCGAATATAGATGGATGGACGGGTGGGCCCGGGAGTGGTTATTTTGTCACATCCATCAGCTTGGGAAACATGACCATCCAGTGACGTTGCAATGCTCTGTTCCGATTACAGCCTTGCTATGATGGATCAGGGACCGACAAGGGACGTTTCCGTTTTGTGCCTTGCTTGGATATACAGCAGTTCAGCTGGGTGAAGCGTCTCATTATCGTCATGAGTCACATGGATAGATCTCGCCCTGCCAGACAGCAAAAGATATGTGCGAAATGCGTCAGATTAGCAGCAGGTATCCATACGTACATAGTTGAAGGGCCAACGTGACTGCAAGACCAGGGCTTGTTTGGCGTGTCTTGTCCCGACTGATATCTCGGTCCTCGTAGATGGACCCTGTTGCTTAAACCCACATCTGGCATTGCAGCCTCCACAGTTTCCAATTGGAGATACAAGACGTGACAACCCAGCGTCAGATCAGGACGGGGACATCAGACGGGCCGCGTCCCATTGACCAATCAGATAGAGTTTAGCTGAACCCTCCAAGCTATGACGCTGTTCTGTCGAAGGACACAGCCAGATTGTAGCTACCTTGCCCGCTAAACGGACACGTCGCCGCCCGCAGCTACAGTTGGAAACCAACGGTAGCCCATCCACCACCATCCAGAGAATACATCCATCCATACAACGACAACCTCGACAAATCAACCACACCCGTCGACGTCACAACTCCAGCATTTCAGGCTTCTCAACGACTTCCACGCCGTTGTGACCTCCATTCTACTCTTCCATTCCCTGTCCCTCACATCCTCATTGTCCACCCCGACCGCCACCATGAAGGCCGCCCTCTTCCTCTCAGCTCTCGCCTCTGCCGCCGTTGGCGTCGTTGCCGAGGAGCTCAAGATTGACGTGACTCTCCCCGTGGTCTGCGAGCGCAAGACCCAGAAGGGCGACAAGGTCCAGATGCACTACCGTGGCACCCTCAAGGCTTCGGGCGAGCAGTTCGATGCCAGTAAGTTCATCCGCCTTGCATCTACATCCACAAGGTACCGCAAGTCATATGCTAATTCAGTCACAAGGCTACGATCGTGGCACTCCTCTTTCCTTCCAGGTTGGTTCCGGCCAGGTTATCAAGGGGTACACCTCACCGTTGCTGCGACGCATTCGAGTCTAAGGCTGACAATTTGATTAGATGGGATGAGGGTCTTCTCGACATGTGCATTGGCGAGAAGCGGTACGTAAAGAACACAACTTTTGGCTAGAATACCCTTGCTGACCCTTGACTTAGACTCCTGACCATCCCCCCCGAGTACGGCTACGGCAACCGAGCCATTGGACCTATCCCCGCTGGCTCGACCCTGGGTGCGTTATTCCCAGCTCTCCGTCGCCTTACAATCACCGTCTAACATTCTGAACCTACAGTTTTCGAGACCGAGCTCGTTGGCATTGATGGTGTCCCCAAGCCCGAGAAGATCGAGACCAAGGTTGTCGAAGGCGCCGAGAGCGCCGCCGAGGCCATCAGCGAGGCTACTGAGGCTGCTGCCGAGGCCACTCAGAAGGTTGCTGGTAAGGTCGCCCAGGCTGTTGCCGATGCTGCTGCTGCCGCCGCAACCATCATCGCCGATACCGATGACGCTCCCGAACACGAGGAGCTGTAAAGACTTGACATGTACAACGATCTACTATACATAACGTACCGTACCGTACCATATCCTACCTAGGACATAGCATTGGGGAGTTCAAAAAGAAAACCATCATTACCAACCAACATCAGATTACTTTCTGCTCCAGGCAACCCCACGTTGGCACCCAGTGACTTGCTGGCTGCATATGCACAACCGCATCTGTATAGAGGGTCTGCTGTCCATCTCAAGGGCGATAGTCATGATTGTAGGATTCATCCTGTAGATCTCGACGTCATGCTACAACACCCTCTTTCTATTCTGGCAATAACCTCGCTTCTAGCAGTCGCCACGAGGTGGGTTATTCTAATATGATCCCGTTCCACTCAACGATATGCAATTGTGCAGCGTTTCCAGGGTCATCAGATGGAGATATGCAAATATTTGCTGCTTGAGTCATGTCAATGCACATCGTGATGTGTCTTGAACCAGTGGGATCCCCCGCTCTCGAGTAATGTATCTCGATGGGCGATACGGAGTTCACAGATGAGCTTACTTCTGCAGTGAAGTATGGGGGCTTCTCCAGATCTTGCTGCATATGCTTGTTGTCAAGCCAGTTGTAGGGCTTGAGGTTATTTCAAATGGATCCCCCATCCATAAGCTGGTGGGGTGATTCGAGGTCCATCCCATCTTCAGCGGTGAAGGACATATTTCTTTCAAACTGCGTAATCGAATGTATGTCATAGTGATGATGGGGGGGGCCATGGTAAGTTGATGTTAGTAACAGTCTGATTACATCTTACATATTCTGTGTAGTTTATATCCTTTGTTTTCAGGATAGCTGGATCTGGTCTGTGGGTTAAATACTTATTAGATGATTTTTGAGCCTCAAGTTAAGCACAACTATATTCACATTTATTAGGTGCAATGTGCGAAGAACTTGCAGTAAATATGCGATCTTCAGTTCGGTGTAGTCAATGGAGTTCTCGTCTTGCTGTCGGTATATATTTTGTTGCGTAGTATAGGGTATGTACATCATCACAATCTTCAGTCGAACAATCTCAAGTATATGGTAGGGCATGGTAGGGCATGGTGTTAATACAAAGGATCATGGAAAAGAAAGAAATACAGCATGAGTATTGTACAAGTATAACTGACGTTGGAGTACTGTAGCCGGGGTGTTGAGGCCTTGAAAGCATTCCACTGCCTAGAGTTGCAGCTTTCAGCGTCAAATTGGCATCTCACTACATCGCATGACATTTTACAGCACTCTGATGAGTTGTCTTACTGACTACATTTGCCGCTTGAGTGTGTTGTACAACGCAATAACAACTCATCTCTAATATTAAGCGAATAATGCTGGGTATTTGCAAGGATAGGGTAGTGTTAATCTGATGAAGGTGAAACACTATACGACGACACTCAAAATAATACCATAATAGTTTATACGAACCTTGGCAACACCAGCTTCCGTGAATCATGTATTGACATAGCACAGTTTTACAAAGTTATTTGATGTAAGGAATATCATGGTATGAAATTCCGTTCTTCCATCTTCCAAAAGGTAACATGGTAATGGGCTTAGCCACAACTTGTACAAGGATGGATCCATGAAAGGGGAAGCATTCACGTGCATCAGGATGTAGGAGTGAAGGTTAAATTAAAAGTTTATGATTATGTCAACATGTCTCCATCAGAGGAAGCATGAAGGAAGAATATTGCTCTACTGTTTGCGACCATGGTGAATCTACTGGGCTTGTTTCGTGGTTTTAGTTGAACGAGATGGCAAAAGGGTGGCTTTTGTAGGAGGTTGCAATAAATAGACTGAAATATTTATGATAAATGAAGCAGCAATTAATGTTCCATTACGATGAAACTAATGATACCCGCTGGCGGAACGTAGCCGTTGGCCCATTTGATGCCCCGGGAGCTAAGGACTCCGCCGAGAGGGACGGGATGGACGGAGATGGCGGGCGGGAATGGCCACAATTGTTAGGTCCAAATCCAAACTTTATTCGAAAATTGATTGGTATATTCGTATTTATAAACATGCCGGGACTACTTAGAGTTGGATGCTCAAGACTTTGTCCGTTATTAGTAGCACTAGCCAAAGATAAGTACCTTTGGCTCCCTCTTCATGTCCGTTCATCTCTTGCTTGGACCATTTTACGACCCTCAACCTTGTAATCGCTGTCTCTTCAGCCGGGATCAATTCAAACTCACCTTATGCTCACTGTTTCAATTGGAACGCGGTAAGCTTTTAGCGCCCGCTCAACCTTAGTAGAGCCCGCTGATAGCTCCCAATAGTGAGCCGTACCTTGCACGGTTGCACTGTAACTCAAGGTATTCAAAGGGGCCCTCGAAACCTGGAGCTTCCTTCCCCCTTCAATTGATGCACTGCCAGTTGGCACCTTCATCACCAATCCTATCCCCCAATTGAGACTTCAAGCATTGTTTCTTTTTCCTTTTTCGCCCGTCGCTCTCTTATCTTGCACCTGCGTCGTACAACTTTGCCTCTTTCGTTACATTATTTACCAGATATCCTGCTTCACTTTAGCTTGCCATTAAACTTGCTTCCTTCATCACTTTCTTTCCGTCTTGCATTGACTACCGCATCATCACACAGCCATCTCCTTTAACAATCGAAATGTCATTTCACGCCCAATAGCATCATCTGGCTAAACTCATAAGCTTTCCTGAGGCTCTGCGTCTGTCACTTGGGAGCTGAACCGTTCAGCTGGGTCGCATATCTTGGCATCACGGCCAAGCACCGCGTTTAACACCCATGATGTTCGACTCTATCAAATCTCGCTGGGAAGAGCTTCTCGAAGAGCATCCGCATCTTAATACGGTCGCTACATTCGTCTGGAAACTGATTCCGCCCATCAACTTCATTACCCTTCATTACGCCTACTTTATATTCGGTTCACTTTTATTCTCCGTCATCTTTTGGGGATCGAGCGAGCCAAGCCACAGCATCCCCTATATCGATTGTCTATTCCTCGTCGTTTCATCCTTTTGTGATGTAGGGCTAAACACAGTCAATCTTTCTGAAATCACAACATGGCAGCAGGTTCTGCTATACATTCTATTCATCATCGGTAGCGCACTCTGGGTATCGTTCTGGACTGTTATGGCACGAAAACATGCATTCGAGAAGCGCTTCGAAGATGTAGTCGCTGCAGAGCGGGAGGCCAAGAAGAGGCGCGCTGCGCTGAGACGTGCCAAACCACTTGGGAGGTTCCTCTCATTCGACAAACACAAAACATCACCTGCAGGCACCGGAAATTCTACTACTCTTCCTGGTCTGGGTACCCGTCAGAGAACCGTGACAGAGAAACTTGAGCCCAACGATGTGTTTACGGCCCTTCCCATGCGCCGTGCAGTGTCCGCTCCAGAAGATGCTATCTCAGATTCCGATGACAATGATAGCAGTAGGACACAGGTGGCAGCTCCTGCCCGTATCCCCCCTCTCACACCAAATTCTGGCGATCACATCCAGTTTGCCAACAATCTATCGCCTCGTCACGGCGCCAGAGATAGCGTCTCCATCTATCAGCGAAATGATAACTTAGAACCCAATCAACGACCTACAACAGCTTCGTCAGCCGACAGCGACGAATCAGAAGACTTCCTATTACACTGGAAGAAGATTCTTGGAAGCCATAACACGAGCAAGAGAGGCCAATTTTACGACCTATCATCTGATGAACGTGAAGCTTTGGGTGGTTGCGAGTATCGTGCGCTTAAGGTTCTAGCTGTTACTGTTCCTCTTTATGGTTTCCTGTGGCAAGCATTATGTGGAATTGCCCTAGGAGCATGGATAAGCATCAATCGACCATCTGCAGCAGCTGAGAATGCTGTAAACCCTTGGTGGTGCGGCATCTTCCTGTCCTCTTCGGCTTTCAACAACGCTGGCATGTCACTTCTCGACGCTGGCATGTCAGCCTTCCAGGATGCCTACTTCGTTCTGATCGTCGTCGGCATCCTCGTTCTGGCTGGCAACACCGCTTATCCCTTGCTTCTGAGATTCTCTCTCTGGTGCTGTCTTCGAGTATTGCAACTGACAACCCAACCTAAAACATTTGGTCCATGGAAAGAGACAATCGAGTTCATTCTCAAGTACCCCCGACGGGTATACACGACCCTGTTCCCCTCGGGCGCTACATGGTGGCTATTCACGGTTATTGTTGCCATTAACACTATTGACTGGGTTGCTTTTGAAGTGTTAAATATTGGCAATCCTGTCGTGGACGATATGCCTGTATCTGACCGTATCATTGCCGGATGGTTCCAAGCAATCGGTGAGTGCCAAGTTCCTATCTATCTGGTAGTCATGCTAACATTTTCAAAGCTGTTCGCGCTGCCGGATTCGCTGTCGTTTCCATCTCGGGCCTTTACCCTGCTGTTCAGCTTCTGTACATGATCATGATGTACGTTTCCGTGTATCCTGTTTCAATCACCATGCGTCACTCCAATGTCTACGAAGAGCGATCTCTTGGTATCTATGAAGATGATCCGCAAGTCTTGGAGGCCGAGAACGGAAACAATCTTCTGCCCACAATCTCCGAAGAACCAGAAAAACCAAGGCTACGACGACGAGCCACGGCCGCCGTTCAGAAGACCGTGAAGAAATCCATGACTTTTCACGGTGTGGGTGTGCGCCCTCCGCCCAAAGGCCCGGACGATAGCTCCCGAATCTCCTTTATTGGACAGCAAATTCGTGGACAGCTTGCTCACGATATGTGGTGGCTTGTGCTTCCCGTGATTATCATTATGATCATAGAGACCGACCACTTTCTCGACCAGCCGCTGGCCTACAGTGTCTTTAACGTGTTGTTTGAGGTGGTTTCGGCTTACGGATGTGTTGGACTATCTATGGGTTTGCCTGGAAAGAGCTACAGTATGGCAGGAGGTATGCACCGAGGCAGCAAGTTCGTGCTGTGTTTGGTGATTCTTAGAGGTCGTCATCGAGGTCTCCCTGTAGCGCTGGATAAGGCTGTCAGGTTGCCAGGAGAGAAGTTGGCCCGTGAAGAGGAAGAAGACTCGAAAATTAGAAGGACAAAGACGATGGACAGGATAGCCAGTCGAGAGTCCCGGGTCATGTAAGGTCGCATATGTACAAGCAAGGCGTTCAAGGATTTGCAATTGCGATAGATCTGTTTCAGGCAAAAGAAAAGCAAGCCAAAATTGTATTGGTATATAGATAATGGTACGGTATAGACCTGTATGCATCATTCAATCATCAAATTAATTTCTACTATCCAAAGAATAGCTGTCTCTGCTTCGGGTCAGGCACCTTCGGTCTCCCTCTCTTCTTCTCTATAATCCGTGGCTTCTTACTTTCTGGTGTTGGATCGCGCCGCGTTGAGGGGCTATCTGCCTGAACAGTCTCACGGATTGTCTGCCGTGACAAGCAGAGATCGATGTGCTCATTGAATTGCCGCTCGTTGGCCGATTGTGGTCTGCTGCAAATGGGACAGTCCCACCATTGCTCCTCTACAGCGTCCTCTTTGGTAGGATTAGGAGCAATTTCCTTGCCATGTTTTCGACCTGGCGATTGATCCGGGGTATCTTGGTTACTAGAGGAGCCTTCAAGAAGGCCGTCCGGGTCGTCTAGCTGGAAATCGGCTTCCGGCCATTGTTCCCATTCTCCATCGTCATCACTTGCTTTTCTCTTAAGGAGTCCTTCCTGTGGTCGGTCTTCTGAATCCGTTCGCCGAGGTCGGAAGCCAAAGAAGGCCATAGTGTCGGGCTTCTTTGTGCTGACAAGGTGTGTACACCGTAGACCCATCAAGCGCAGTTTCATGCCTGGCATTTCCTGCTCCAGCTTGGTGAGGATAGGAAGAGCATAGTTGTACAAGTCATCTGCCAGCCATATAGCCCGCGGCAGGACGGACTGACGGGTAAAGACCTCATAGGTGTGAAGTTTGATTTTAAGGCAGAGCGTACGGCCCTTGCATTCAGCGCGTTTCATGTCTTGCTCCAAGTCTTCGGCCGTTGAGCGCAGCTTTTCTCTGAGTTGCGTAGGATCGGACATGTCGCGGAACGTACTCTCAGTACCAACGCTTTTACGCTCATAATCTTCTGCTGGTTGGATCTTGGTTCGACCAAGACCTAAGTAGCATGCGAATAAGAACTCCGAAGTTTTATCGCCAAAGAGAGGGTTGAGATATTGTCGATGAGCGTAAAGATCACCACATGTCTTGATACCAATCTCCAGAAGTTCTCTTTCGAGCACACGCCCTATACCATTGACCTTTCTAGTTGGCAAGTCCCGCATAAACGCCATGATGGTAGGCCTGTCACTGGGCAGAACGTATTGCCCATTAGGCTTGTTCATATTCGAACATATCTTTGCGAGTTTTGCGTTCGCAGCGATACCGGCAGAGATGGTGATGTTTGTCTTTTGGTGAACTTCGGCCCTCATCTGTTCGACGGCCTCTGCTGGTTCCATTTGATGCTCCTGGCAATACTCTGTGATGTTCAGGTATGCCTCGTCGATACTGGCGCTCTCGAACCGTGGGTCGTAGTTGACGAGGACTTCTCTAACTTCATGCGCTTTGGCATTGTACTTCTGAAAATTGGGCTTCAGAAGTATCAGGCTCGGGCATAGTTTCTTGGCCACGAAACCAGCCATGCCCGATCGGCAACCAAATTTGCGTGCAACATAATTGCAAGTAGTCAAGACGCCGCCACCGACAGCAAATGGAAGATCCTTTATTTCAGGGCGATCAAGCTGCTCAACCGCCGCGTAGAAAGCGTCGCAATCGACATGGACGATGTGTTGGGTCAAGTCACGAGTGACCTCTAGCTCGGCGATGAGACGGTCGGCATTGCGTAGATCGCGGGTAAGATCCTTCTTCTCGAGCTGGTTCTTACGAGAGATAATTTGTTCGATCTTTTGAGTAAGAACCTTGTCTCGTTCTTCTTCGCGGTTAAAGAATTTGGAGCCTTTAGAAGCGTTGTATATGATTTCAGAAACCTACGGACGTGTCTTAGTGATAGTTTTGATACACAACTGTGAAGCATGTGTACCTTGGTCTGGTCAACCTTATCTTGACCTGCTTTCAGAAGGGACGGCCCTAAGAGTGAGTATTTGAGAGTTTTAAGAGCATCGTCTTCGATATTCTCAGGAGCATCATTGCTGATGTCTTTGGTTTCTTTGTCAGCTACCAAAGTCTCCGCTGTAGGTTGTAGTGGAGGTTGCTCCTCCGGTAAATCGGTTGTGCTCATTCTCAAGGGGTCAGTAGCGGTGTGTTCATAGCAATGTTCGGGACTTTCGAAGGCATCGTGAAGCCAGTCCGATGTCGTCGCGTCTAGGAGATGAATGAATTGGAGTGACGTGACGAGTGCCCCTCAAAAAAGTAAGGACGCGTTCGAAGGGCACACGAGATCATGTGATCGACTAAGCACCTTGCTCTATCCGTAGTAGGTACTAGTCTGACTTTATTTAGCTGCTGTCTGTGTTAGTGGGGGCCGCTATTTTGGAGGTGGGACAGCTTTAACGACACCAAGGGTCCTCTGCTGTCGATTGGCCAACAAATGTGCTTCCCCTCCCCAAGAGCAGGCGTCTAAGCGCCGACATGGACAACTTACATGCACAATGTCGTCTCTTGGAAACACAGAAGCTGATCAGTCGTCCTTTAGCTGGCGAGTCAAATTGCGCGCAGTATGAGGGTTGGGACGTAGAAGCGGAGGGTACAAAAGCCTAAGGAGCCCGCAAGTTGTGGTAGCTTGAGCTTTTGCCATTTCTTTTTTTTTCTTTTCTTGCAAGACGAGTTCTACTTGCTTATAATACTTTTGACTCGTAATTCTTGGTTGAACTGACCCCTCAGAGGAGAGGAGCTTTCAAAATGGCAACGCGACCGGGTGAGGAGAATGTTGCAACACTGTAAGTTGCAGCACCCAAGCTTGCCAGGGAGCTTTCAATGTGCTGACAGCGTGCTCTGTAAAGATTCGCAGACGTTCACTATTTCTATGGACCCGAAACTATGAAGCCCAGGCATCATAGGTTCGACAAAGGTTCATATGTCTACCTTTTCGAGAATGCCAACGAGCGCCGATGTCGCATTGAAATCGCCAACCAGCCTGGTACTGAAGACCAAGATGCTTTCGAAGGATGTAAGAGCTTGGGGCAATCTGCAAGTATGTGACTGGAAGCGCATTTACTGACAAAACAATGTGTAGATCTAGATGAGACGCACGTCCGATATTCTTACAAGCAACACTGCGCCGTCACTCTGACCGGACCTGAAGCTGCCGCCGACCAAAACGATTGGCACCTCCCAACGTATGATCCTCAGAACCAGAACAAGTACCACTACAAGCTTCATTCGGTTGACATTTACTTCTGGACCCAACAAGATGCGCTCCAGTTTGTCAATGGTGTCAGGAGAGTTGTTCCGCCTTCGCACGTCGAGGTTTTGGACGAACCTGGCCCGCCGCCTCAGCCTGCTCCTATGAGCTCCGTGGTTCAGCAGCTGGAAAATGTCGCCATCTCAGATCCTCAATACGGATCAGCTCACGCTCCCACCTTTGCGCCTCCTCCGACAGCTCCGGCCCCGGCTCAGTCTTCTGAGGTAACGGCAGCACCCGCCAGCTTCGTCCCAATGGCTTACAACCCGGCAGCTCCAGCCGCTCCGGAGACAATTCAGCACCGAGAAAAGACACCGCCTCCGGATGAAGATCCTCTCAACCCGCTCGCTGTTGCTGTCGCATATGACTATCATAAGCAGCCTTTCACGCCGGGGATGCCACCGCCATCACAGTTCCCTCCTGGAGGCGTGACAAGCCCCGGACTGCCTCCACCTCAGTTCGGTCAGCATCCCGGATTGCATAGAGCTGCTACAATGCCCGCTCAAGCATTGGGAAGTCCATATGGCGCGACTTTCCCAGCTTCACCCGGATTTGTATCTCCACCACCTCCCCCACAGACTCAACCACCGGCGCAAGCTCAACCTCACTCGGTCCCAACACCGCCTGCTTCCACCCCGGGACTTCCTCCGCCGCCACCAGGAGGCTTTACGCAATATACCTACACCCAGCAAGAGCAACAAGCACCAGGTGTAGCAGGATCACAGTATGGCGTCCATCAGCAATTGTACCGCCCTACACAGACAGAACTGGCCAATTCGGAAATTTACTCGTTTGGTCCCAAGACAACGGAGCCGCGAGGAAAGCTTGAGGAAAATGCGGGACGGTTGGAACGTGGCGTAACGGGCATGCTGAGGAAATTTGAAAAGAAGTTTGGATAAATAGCATGTGATTTGTGCGAGCTTGATTGAAGCGGGAGTTTAGGTGGATGGACTTGTTTTGTTCCTCTTGTTAATTAATCATATTGCCACTTCACTTTGATTCTGTGCTATATCCTGTGAAATTGTCTTCTTTGCCTTTATTATGCTTGACAAGGCGCTTGTAGAATTCCGGTTGTCAGATGCTTGTAACAACAATGAGATCATAGCGCAACTGAAGAGTTGAAGGCATTGTTATGCGGCATTGCGATCTTCAGAAGTTAACCATATTGATTAGGAATGCATCACGAGGCTGGTCGCAGGCCGCAGCTAGATGTGAGACAACAAAAGAAGAAAAGAGTAGCATTGAAAGGGCTGGTTATTACGGACATACCGAAGATGTGCATCGATGTAAGATAGGTACCTAACCCTGGAGACTTATCAAACCCAGTAAAGCCTCAGAAGCAAACACTTTACATACGATAGTCTACAATGAACGCATTCGGGCCATAGCTTCAGAACAAACGACAAGTAACCTAGACGATAAAGTTACCGCCAACAGTTTGTCAATCGAACAAAGGAACTCGTTAATCGCACACTCACGGACATGGTTGCGAAAGAGAATGCGATACAATCCATGCCGAGAGATGCGGGGAGGCTGAGCTTGAACGGGGGGGTCCCAGCCAAGCCACCAGCCACGCCACAACCTTGGAAGTCAGCTTCAAGGGACAGGGGCATTTAGCGTTGACTGTTGATCTTTAGCGGGCTGGAGAAGCCGTTGACTTGTGGTGGGACCTTTGGGGAGTGGGTTTATGCGGCGTCATGGAACGTAACGGAAGTTTACGCATCGTGATGCTTGAGTGAGGGAGTGAGGGAATGTTTTCTGTTTTCTGTTTTCGCAATATACTCAGTGGGTTCCATTGAATGGCAACCCCCATGCCTGATAGTGAATGGATGCACCATATCTGAGTAATTGCGTAACGAAGGATCGTGAACCGGGGGCCCTGTTGATGCTTATTCTGCTGGTGATGAAGCTGTGCTACGCTATGTTCGATTGGCCAAGATATGTAGCGGCTAGATAAAGAGTTGGTACCTGGTCTGCACCAGCCACAATCCAAACCATCATTCCATGGTTGATCGACATCTTCGGAGTAGAGGTTGTTTGATTCGCAAGCCAATACCTACTCCTACTCCGTATGATATGCAGAGAAGTCCGAGCCATCGAAATATTACGTAGAAACGTTAGAGGGGAAGTAAGCAGAGGCCAGAGATGGGCCAGACCTCCAGACTTTCAAAAGCTTGGCCTAAAGTTAAGTTACGTAGGTAGCCGCTTAGTATTGGACGGCTACTGACAAGTCATGATCGACAGGCAGTGGGTGGGTGATGATGGAAGTTAGCTAATTCTTGGATCTGACTGCAGAAAGTGAAGATGAAGCTCCCGTCATCCGCTGGTTTTTGAACCGATTTCGAGCTCAATTCAAGTCCAAGTTCGGCTCAATTTAACATCATTCATCTTTTCATGTTACACTTGTTACATTTTTGTACCTCTTACTGTGAAACACTCAGCGCGTATTAAAGGTACACTCCTAGGGAAGAGACCCCCGAAAACATCCCTGCTCAACCCTCACGCCAACCCAGGTTCCAGGTCCATCTTAGCTTCAGCCCAGGGCCAAGCCGACGGGACCAACCAAGCAAGCCAACCTCGCGCCTCCTCGCGGCTGTGCAGCGCTGTGCTGTGCTGTGCTTGGGTATGAAGGCAATAGCCCTCATTTATTCTTCTTATGTTGTTATTTTGTCTCTCAATCAATCTTCAGTAACTCAATATCCTCTTCCCCCCTCCCCTCACAAACGACGCATTTTGTGTCATCGTTGAATCTTACTACACGAACCCTTGCCTGTATTCCCGTCTCGTATCGGCCTTCAAACTACGAACCATCCAATCGGGCGCGCCTCTCTGTGGTCCTCTTCTATCCGTCCTCTCCGACGATTTATCGTCCACAGTTTGTCTTTGTTGCTGGCACAATATATTTTTGCTTGCTTTGCATGGTGAAAGCCCAATTCGAAATGCACATGAATGCTCCAATACAGCGTGGCTGGCAGGGCGTCGAGAGCTCTTTGCAAGCTCGGCAAACGAGCTCTAGCGATAACAACAACGCCGGTGGATCCAATAACACCATCGTTTTTATTGTGAGTTTTTGACTGCACTGAACTACACAGATTGCCGAGACTCGCCATGGCGCTAACCGCTGTATCTCAACGTTCAGGTTATAGGCACTCTTGCCGGTGTGCTCTTCGCAGTCACTATAGCTATCTGCATACTCAAGAAGCGAAAAAAGAGCAAGCCGACCGAAAGTAAAAAGAAGGGAGGGTTTCTTGGACGCATAACAGGTAGATTGGGACAAGGGAATTACGAACAGACGCCTGGCGAAGATGGCGGGGAGAGCGGGCGACAATCACATCAGCTCGATCCCACTTCCACTTCGACAAATAATCGACAAAATCGCAATAGTGCTTCAGCTCGCAATACCAATACCACCGCAACAGTCGATCGCAACACTTCCGTACGCTCCGTCCTTACACTACCTGCATATCGACAAAGCGCAAACCACAACGAACAGGTCCTGGGGCGAGAAGGCGAACGAGATGGAGTGGACGTGATTATCGACCTGCCAACTGCAGAAGCCGAGGAGGAAGCACGAAATGAGGAAATGGAGACGCTTTACCAGATCAGACTGGCTCGACGACAAGCGATTGCTGAGCGTGAGGAGCGGAGAGAGCGACGCCGCGAGGCACGACTTCGAAGTGACTATCGCGAGCTTGAGCAGATCAGAGCCGAGACCCGCGCTGCAAACGAGAACAACACCATTTCCGAACTAAGAACGACCGTGGACCAGCTTAAGGATAACAGACAAAGGTCTGTGTCGAGTGTATCATACGCAGATGTAGGTGTTGCGCGTCACGATGGAACGAGGATTAGAGCAAACAGCAGCGAGAGCGAGCGTGTAGGCTTGCTCTCAGACGCTGCGAGTATGCAATCTGGACATCAGCGAGGGCGCAGCTACAGCTCTGCTGCCAGTCATGACGATGATATCGCAAGTCTTGCGCCTGCGCGCTCGCGGGGAGCTTCTATACGGTCGGGCAGCGCAGAGGGTAGAGCTGGTTCAAGTCCTGAGTTGGTGGAAGCTGATCTCGGGGAAGAGGCGATGCCTCCGCCCGAGTATGAGGATATACCGCTTGCTGATGATCGATCTTCGACCCATGGACCTCCGCCTGACTACCCTGGCCCTGAGCGGTCTTCGTCGCAGAGAACACAGCAAACTACGGAGCATGATTTAGGCTCGGATTGGCAAAGTGCTGATATTTCACCGAATACGGATGGTCACAGCAGCAACACGTCTCCCAACGGTCAAGGAAACGGTGGCGCTCCCCAACTGCCCAGCCTGAGGATACCGCAACTCCCCGAGATTGTGATTGAACCTTCAAGCGCACATCCACGAGACGATGAACTACGATCACAACACCGATGATATATGAAGTCCTTCTTTTAGCCACCTTTTTCTTTTTCTATCATTGTATTTGTTTGGGAATGATTTGTTTGAGAAGAGTTTTAAGCTCGAGATGTACAAGTCATCTAATGAAAGCATGGAGTTTGGTCAGGGTTGAATGCGTTTAACGAACGGGTATATCGGCTTTTTGGCCATGATTGAGTTTAAGCCTCATAGGTTATACATATCGATAGCTTTTGTGTTTACTACACGGCGTTGATATTGGCGGATATTGATCGAGTTATGATATATGGCAGCTGTTGGGGAAGAAATGTCAAACCTTGCATATTATGAAGACGTACAGTACAAAATGAAGTTTTGAGTGAGACTGTCATGTGATAATGTTAGTCGATAGTATGTTGCTTTGGGGCATTTGTAATTTGGTCGTAAGCCTCGGACCAGCCCCCAGAGTTATATCGACTCCAGACAGGGTCTAGGCATGGGATTTATATGCAAAATCGTTCCATATAAGGAGAGGGTGGATGCTTGCAGAGCGGTAACAGCGCATGTGGTGTAGCGGAGCTCACGGCTGCAAGCGGCCACGATGGTTGTTGAGGAGATCCACAGAAGCTGTTGAAGAATACAGTACTAGAGTGCTTATGCAGGAGTGAGTAGTTAGACGTGTCGGTGAGAGAAGAAACTTGTTGAAGAATAAGACGAGGGATAGAGAGAGACGTGGCGGATAAACGGATATACAAGGACACGGTAGTTAAGAACGATGGGAGGAACTAGTTACCGAATGTTTAAGGTCCATATATCGAAGGCTGGGTAGATGGAACACGACGGCTTAGCAAAGCCTTTGATAAGGACATCGTAAGGGTGTCTGGATTCGCAGAGTGAGACAGACTAGGACCGATTTCCAATAGCCGCGCGCGCAACCCCCGACCCTACAAGGCCTACACCCCGCAGTAATGATGTTTTGTCAGGCTCTTGTAATGCAGGTCTAAGCGTCTTCTGCTAAGCACACATCAGCCTTGACTCAGCAAAAGCTGGCCAGATGGGGACGATCGAGGTGGGGCCTAGCGTCGATGTTTTGGGTCCCCAGGGTATGGGTTTTTGTTTTGGAAGAGTTTGAGGAGAGGGTTTGTATGAGGAATGAGTTTAGTTAGGATAGCTTGAATAGCTAGTCTCTAATTACTCTGTGAGCTTCAGATAGTCAAGCTTAATATCATATACTAGTAGTAAAGCTTTAAGCTCTGTAAAAGACGGCAATTACCATGCATTATCACCTGCACAATGTCATGATTCAGGGACACGCCGCCATATCCCATCCCACCACGCGTTCGTAGATTCCGGAACAGGCAGAGTTGCACCAATGATATCATGAGCGTCCAGTCCATTTCTGTTTAGGACATCGGCTAAAACTTGTACGTACCTGGGAAGTGGATCGGATCTCATGTAGAAGCTTCCATAACCCAAAACCACCCTGAGAGCTTTCTAGCTATAAGACGAGCTCCCCTCTTCTTGTCTCCAGTTGGATTTCCTCTATCTATCTCATCACCTCTCGTCTTCTTTCTTCTTTACTTGATACCCCCAGAATATAATTCAAATCAGTCAAAATGGCTCCCAAGATCGCTATCGTCTACGTATGTTTACCCCCCCACGTTCACGTCCATATTGTCTTCCCCAACCCCGCTCTCAGTGCCTCTCCATGATAACAACCATTGTTACTCATGTGAGACTTTGGAGCTTGCCATACATCACAATTGGTCTTCGGGAAAGACTATACTGTCCAATGGCTCGCTTTTCCCCTTCAACACTTCCAACACCAATACATCATGACTACCACAGTACGCTAACACCTCCTCTAGTACTCCATGTACGGCCACATCAAGGCCATGGCCGAGGCTGAGAAGGCCGGTATCGAGAAGGCCGGTGGCACCGCCGACATCTTCCAGGTCCCCGAGACCCTCCCCGAGGAGGTCCTTGCCAAGATGCACGCTCCCCCCAAGCCCACCGACATTCCTACCATCAACGACCCCAGCATCCTCGAGAACTACGATGCCTTCCTCCTCGGTATCCCCACCCGTTACGGAAACTTCCCCGCCCAGTGGGAGGCTTTCTGGGACCAGACCGGCAAGCAGTGGGCTTCCGGTGGTTTCTGGGGCAAGATGGCCGGTATCTTCGTCTCTACCGCTTCCCAGGGCGGTGGCCAGGAGACTACTTCTCAGCACGCCCTCTCCCCCCTCACCCCTCACGGCATCATCTCCCTTCCCTCCGGTTCC
>ONZP01000024.1:0-98951 GCA_900312805.1 Fusarium torulosum | reverse complement strand
TTGATACGCCCGGCTCCAATACACCAGTGACAACTACACCTGCGCCTACACCTCAACCGACTTACTTGACAGTCTATAGACCTCATGCTGGCCCCGACCGAATTACTGCACCTGTAACAGTCACAACTGTTGAGCCTCAAGGAGATCAACCTGGTACAGTCGTCATTGATACGCCCGGCTCAAATACACCAGTGACAAATACACCGGCGCCTACACCTCAACCGACTTACTTGACAGTCTATAGACCTCATGCTGGCCCCGACCGAATTACTGCACCTGTAACAGTCACAACTGTTGAGCCCCAGGGAGACCAGCCAGGAACTATTATCATTGAAACCCCCGGTTCTGAGCCAGCCGTCACATCGAGCCCGGCGCCTATACCTCAACCGACTTACTTGACAGTCTATAGACCTCATGCTGGCCCCGACCGAATTACTGCACCTGTAACAGTCACAACTGTTGAGCCCCAGGGAGACCAGCCAGGAACTATTATCATTGAAACCCCCGGTTCCGAGCCAGCCGTCACATCGAGCCCGGCACCTGCACCTGAGCCATCTTATATCACGGTATATCAGCCTCATACAGGTGCAGACCGAATTACTGCACCAGTGACAGTTACTACAGTCGAGCCGCAGGGAGATCAGCCAGGAACTGTTATCATTGAAACCCCCGGTTCTGAGCCAGCCGTTACCTCAATGCCTGTTGCTTCGTACACGACGACCTACGAACCTTACACGGGTACTGGTGAGATTACAGGCGAGATCACTCGGACAGTTGCACCCCCACAAGGTGATCAGCCCGGCACTGTGATCATTGAGACTCCTGGCCCACAAACTGCAAATAAGGGCGCCAACCCTCCTCTAACTATATCAGCCGGGGATGATAGCTACGTGACTGTTTTCAGACCTCATACAGGAGTTCCAAAGATTACAGCGCCTATTACTGTAACCACCATCTCTCCCTCCGGCGGCCAGCCAGGTACTGTCATCATTGAGACCGCGGTACCCGAAAGCGAAACCAGTAACGCTGGCAGTCCTCCAATCACTCTTTCCCCTGGAGATGATCGGTACGTGACTATCTTTAGACCTCATACCGGTACTGGCATGATTGATACACCGATTACTGTTACCACCATTGCACCAATAGGTGGACAGCCCGGCACCGTGATCATTGAGACTCCTGAGCCTGTTACTGAGGCCGTACCAACGACTGCTGCACCTCAGGACATTTACGTCACGATCTTCAGGCCGTACACTGGTACTGAACAGATTACGGCTCCTGTTACAGTCACGACCATTTCTCCCGTTTCAGGAACTGGAACTGTCATTATTGAGACATTGAGCCCCCAGACTGCCAGTAATGTGTACGTGACGATTTACAGGCCTTACACTGGCACTGAGCATATCACGGAGCCAACTACTGTGACCACTATTGCACCAGTCTCTGGTACGGGCACCGTTATCATCGAAACGCCTACTCCGGAGCCCACAACTGACGCCCAACCTGCTAACTCGGCGGCGATTACCATCCCATCAAATGATGAAAGCCGCAACGTAACCGTTATCAAAGCCTATCCAGGTCCTGGAACGATTACCGCACCGATTACAAATTACGTGCCCCCAACCGCAGCAGGCGAGCCGGGTACTGTCGTCATTGAGACTCCCACTGAGGAGTCAACAACTGATGCTCGACCTGCGAATCAGCCAACTTCTGCTCCTCATGTTACTATTCCACCAAGCGATAACAGTCCCAATACCACCATTGTGCGTCAGTATCCTGGCCCAGGTATTATCACTGCGCCTATCACCTCCTACGAGCCACCGAGTACACCAGGACAACCTGGTACTGTCATCATTGAAACTCCGGCTCCTGTTCCCGAGACTTCATCCGAACCAGCAGACACAAATGTGACTCTTTACACATTGGCTCCACCCGGTGTTAAGGTGCCCATCACCAGCTACGCACCTCCTCAAACTCGTGGACAGCCTGGAACAGTCTTCATCCAAACTGTGGCTTCTGATTCCGCCATCACCGCTGATGCTGGAAGAAACATAACCATAAGCCGAGAAGGCCCCACTCCTTTCACCACATACTCGCCCCCAGGAACACCTGGAGATCCTGGTACCGTCATAATCGAGTATCCTGCCCAGACTAATGTCACTATAACTAGACAGGGCTCTGCAGACCTCACGGCCCCTTTCACGACCTACATGCCGCCAAGGACGGCAGGAGAGCCTGGTACTGTGATTGTTGAGACTCCAGAGGCTCGGACTTCGTCGGTAACTTCGGATGAGGCAGTGACCATTCCCGCTCATTCTGGCAGTCCTAACGTCACTGTAATTCGCGGTGGCCCAGGCAAGGAAGCGAGCACAATATATATACAGCCAACTGGCACCGAACCAGGAACGATCATAATCGAAACACCAACTGTTGCGCCCACGACATCTGAAGGATCGCCGACCTCTGAAATCCAGATCAGTAGCCAAGAGCCGGCTGTTACCATCCCACCTAGCTCTAACAGCCCTAACATCACTGTTATTCGGCCTTATCCTGGACCGGGCTCGATCACGGAGCCTGTTACTAGATATGTTCCTGCAACCGCCCCTGGGGAACCTGGCACAATCATCATCGAGACCCAGAGCTCGGACAGTCCCGCTCCCACCACGGCAAACGCTGAGATCACCTTACCTCCCACTTCCCAGAGCCCCAATGTAACTGTAATCAGGCCATATCCCGGTCCAGGCTCGATTACTGAGCCTGTCACGAGATATGAGCCTCCTACTGCTGCTGGCGAGCCCGGTACTATTATTATAGAGACCCAGACTACCGACGCAAACCAAGAGGCTCCCAACACCTCGAGTGAGGACCAGGCAACGACTAAGCCTGCTGGCATCACTATCCCGGCAAACTCTGGGAGCCCTAATGTTACTGTCATCAGACAATACACCGGGCCAGGAACAATTGACACTCCTATCACGAGTTACATCCCGCCAGCTCAACCCGGCGAACCAGGTACAGTCGTCATCGAAACACCAGCTCCTATGACTTCGGAGAGTTCTATCGATTCGCAAGCACAGTCCAGCACTGGCCCAGCGTATGTATCGGCAGTACCGACCACTGACGATGCTACCGGGAAGCTCACGGAAACATCTTCACCGATGTCGAGCAACCCTGATGCACTCACACTAACTCCAAGCGACGGAAATGATGATTTTACTATTGTTCAACCCAACACCAGGTTTGCAGATGCTACCGAGAACGTGACTCAGATTATTCCTCCTTCAAATGGAACCCCGGGTACACAGATTATCTACACACCTGTAGACACGTCTGCAGGGTCTTCTCTCGCTGCACCCGATACCGATAGTTATGTCACCATCAGTGCCACGGTCACTATTCCCGGTGACCCCTCAACTCGCACAGGTCTCAAATCGAACTCAGGAAATGATCCCGGCACAACGGGCGCGGAAACCAATGTCATTATCATCCCACCTAGTGGCACAGAGCCTGGAACCGTTCTATCACAGACTAGTGTATACTTGGATCAGACTTTGGCTCAGCATGGCAATGTCACCATTACGAGGCCGGCACCAAGCGGCGTTACCACGCGTTTCACCACTTATTCACCCCCAGCTCAATCTACTGACCCAGGAACAATCGTCGTTGAAGTTCCCGACTACAACGTCACTGTCACACGGGCCGCTCCGGCTGATGTTACTACCACGCTCACGACCTATTCGCCTCCTGCTACTGCCGGCGACCCGGGAACAGTCATAGTCGAGACCCCCGATTATAATGTCACCATTACCCGTGAGGCACCAGCTTCGATCACGAGTCTGCAAACCTCCTATAATCCTCCAGGTACCCCTGGCGACCCTGGTACCGTAATCGTCGAGACACCTAACAACGATTATAACATTACGATCACAAGAGCTGGCCCCTCTTCAATCACCAGCATACATACAACTTATGCTCCTCCAGCTGCTTCTGGTGATCCTGGGACCATCATTGTTGAGACACCTGACTACAACGTCACTGTCACTCGAGGAGCCTCAATTATATCACCTTTTACAACTTACTCGCCTCCAGCTACGCCTGGTGATCCTGGAACCGTCATTGTCGAGACCCCTGACTACAATGTCACTATCACAACAGAAGCTCCAAGAACAGTCACTACTTTGCGCTCGACGTACCTTCCACCCGGAAAGGCTGGCGACCCTGGCACCGTTTTCATTGAGACACCACTTGGACCTTATAACGTGACAACTACAAGAGGTGCCTCAATTACAGCACCGTTCACGACATACTCTCCCCCAGGTTCTCCAGGAGATCCCGGAACTATCATTGTTGAAACACCCGACTACAATGTGACGATTACTAGACAGGCTCCAAAGACGGCGACGGCGCCCTTTTCAACCTACTCGCCGCCTGGAAGTCCCGGTGATCCTGGCACAGTTATCATCGAGACGCCCGTCGCTCCGTACAACGTCACGACCACCCGGGGCGCGTCTACGATTACGACACCGTTCACAAGATACTCACCCCCTGGCGAGGCTGGTGACCCTGGTACCGTCATTGTTGAAACGCCTGATTACAACGTTACGATCACGAGACAGGCTCCCAAGTCAGTGACGACACTGTTCTCAACATACTCGCCACCTGGAAGACCTGGAGACCCCGGCACCGTTGTTATTGAGACTCCTATCGGTGCATACAATGTTACCACCACCCGAGGAGCGTCTACAATCACAGCGCCATTCACAACTTACTCACCTCCTGGTGAAGCGGGCGATCCCGGTACTGTCATTGTTGAGACTCCAGAATACAATGTCACGGTTACGAGCATGGCCACTGATTCTGTTACGGACACTGTCACCCGGTATAGTCCACCAGCTACCCCAGGTGACCCTGGCACTGTTGCAATCATTATGCCTAACCAGCGAGTTGTGTCAACATCTCAAGAACCTTCCAAGTCGGACAAGCCTGCTTATAATGTTACAATCACTAGCGAGGCTACTGAAGCTTCTATCACGGATATTGTCACTCAGTATAACCCGCCGGCGACTCCAGGCGATCCTGGTACTGTGGCCATCATCATGCCCAATCAGCGAGTTGTATCGGCGTCTACAGATGTTTCTAATACCGACAAGTCTGCATATAATGTTACAATTACTAGCGAGGACATCGGTTCTTCCGTTACAGCTACTGTCACAAGATATAATCCACCCGTTACCCCTGGAGATCCTGGTACCGTTGCTATTATCATCCCCAACCAACGAGTTGCTTCGAGTTCTCACCAGCTATTCACTACTGACGAGCCGGTCTATAATGTTACTATTTACCGGCCTGGCCCAAGAACCCTTACCGGTCCTGTCACTTCGTATATTCCTCCTGCCAGTCGTGGAGACAATGGTACTATTATCATCGAGACTCGTGGCCCTGCAACGCCATTCAACGTGACAATCACGCAGACCGTGAGCACCATAACGGCTATCTACACCACATACTCGCCAGCGGGAGCTGAAGACGACCCTGGAACTGTCATTGTTGAAATTCCTGCTGGCCGTAACGTGACCGTCACGGAGGAGATTAGCACCATCACGGCGCCTTTCACATCCTACTCACCCCCAGGTGCCTCTGGTGATCCCGGTACGGTTTTCATCGGTATGCCAGCTGATCGCAATGTGACAATCACATCTATCGCCAGTACCCGCACTGCTGCATTTACGACATACTCGCCACCGGCCAATCGTGGAGATCCCGGCACTGTCGTCATCGAGCTGCCACCAGATTCCAATGTGACGACCACGAAGACAGTGAGTGATCGAACTGCTCCTTACACGACCTACTCGGCACCTGCGAACAGGGGAGATCCCGGTACTATCATAATCGAGGTGCCTCCAGAGCGTAATGTGACTGTGACAGAAGTTGCTAGCTCTATAACCTCTCCGTACACTAGGTACTCGCCGCCCTCAAACCAAGGAGATCCTGGCACCATTTACATCGGACTTCATCCTGATTCTAATATAACTATCACCACCGAAGTCGACAGCCTAACTGCACCTTATACCACTTACTTGCCGCCTGCGAATAAGGGAGATCCCGGCACTATCATAATCGAGGTGCCTCCAGAGCGTAATGTGACTATTACAGAAGTTGCCAGCTCTATCACCTCTCCTTACACAAGATACTCAGCACCCGCCAGCCAAGGAGACCCTGGTACCGTTTACATCGGACTTCGTCCTGATTCCAACGTTACCATCACGACTGAAGTCGATAGCCGAACTGCACCTTATACTACTTATTCGCCGCCTGCGAATAGGGGAGATCCTGGTACTATCATCGTCGAATTGCCTCCCAGTAGTAATGTCACCATCACGAAGGAGGTCAGCAGCAGGACCGCCGCTTTTACGACCTATTCTGCACCTGGAAATCGGGGCGACCCCGGTACTGTGATCGTGGAGCTCCCCCCTGACAGCAATACCACAATTACGACTGAGGTTGCTAGCCGCACCGCTCCTTACACAACTTTTATCACACCTGCAAACAAGGGCGATCCAGGTACTGTCATAGTGGAGTTACCCTCTGACAGGAACGTCACGATCACTACAGAGGTGGCCAGTCTCACAGCTCCTTACACAACCTTCGCAACGCCAGCAAGTAAGGGTGACCCAGGAACCATCATCGTGGCATTGCCACCTGACAGGAACGTCACTATCACAACTGAAGTACCTACTCTTACTGCTCCTTATACGACATACTCTGCCCCTGGAGCTAAAGGAGATCCCGGTACTGTCATTATACAATTACCTCCTGACCGCAATGTAACCATAACCACCGAGGTTGCAAGTCGCACAGCCCCTTACACCACATATTCTGCCCCCGGTAGTAGAGGTGACCCAGGCACGATTATCATCGAGTTGCCCCCTGATCGAAATGTGACTACTACGGAGCAAGTTCCTACATTGACTCGGGCCTATACTACCTATTCACCACCGGGCAACCGTGGGGATCCAGGCACCGTCATTCTTCGACTTCCACCGGATAGGAACGTGACTGTGACTACTGAAATTGATACACTGACAGCACCTTACACGACCTATTCCCCACCTGCGAATAGAGGCGACCCAGGCACTATCGTCATTGAATTCCCTCCTGACAGGAATATCACCACAACGGAGGAGGTCAGAACAATCACTCGAGTGATTACAACGTATCTACCTCCTGCAAATCAAGGCGATCCCGGTACTGTTATTGTACAGGAACCTCCAGAGACTAATACAACCATTGTTGAGGTCATTCCTACTATTTCACGCCCAGCAACCAGATTTGTATCCCCTGCTACCAAGGGTGATCCAGGGACTGTTTATATCGACGTGCCCCCGAACCACAATGTTACGATGACAACAACCGTCAGCACAATCACCAGACCAACCACAACCTTCGAGTCTCCCGCTACTGAGGGAGACGCAGGCACCGTGCTGGTCAAGATGCCTCCCGAGTACAATGTTACAACAACTCAAACAGTCCAGACAATCAGCAGGCCAGCTACCAGGTACTCAACCCCAGGTGAGATTGGTGACCCTGGAACCGTTTATCTCGACTTGCCCCCGGAATACAATGTTACAGTTACCACCACGATCTACAGTATCACTCGACAAAGCACAACATTTGCTCCCGCTGCTACTCAAGGTGATCCAGGCACTGTGGTCATTGAGATGCCCCCTGAGCATAATATTACCACAACTCAGACCGTCCAGACGATTAGAAGGCCAGTCACACGGTACTCGAAGCCTGATACCATTGGTGATCCCGGTACCGTTTACGTGGACCTTCCCCCGGAATACAATGTCACTGTAACCACCACAGTCCCCACGATAACGAAAATGTCTACGACATTTGCCCCTGCAGCTGCTCAAGGCGATCCAGGAACTGTGATTATTGAGATGCCCCCAGACACCAACGTCACCACAACTCAAACTGTGCAGACCATCAGCAGGCCAGTTACTAGATACTCGAAGCCTGGTACAGCTGGCGACCCTGGCACTGTCTACGTCGATCTGCCTCCGCAATATAATGTCACTGTCACCACCACTGTGGCTACAATTACGAGGCCTTTAACAACCTTTGCTTCTGCAGGCACACAAGGCGATCCTGGTACTGTTATCGTTGAGCTACCGCCCGACTCGAATGTCACCACAACTCAAACGGTCTCGACAATTAGCAGACCCATGACCCGCTTCTCCCCTGCAGGCACTGTCGGGGATCCTGGTACTGTGTATGTCGATCTCCCGCCGCAATACAACGTCACGGTCACCTCAACCGTCGCTACTATCACAAAAGCTTCAACCACTTTCGCTCCAGCTGGTACCCAAGGTGATCCCGGCACCGTCATCATTGAACTGCCTCCGGACTCTAATGTCACGGTATCATCAACTATCCCAACCATTACTCGCCCGGCTACACGTTTCGTAACCCCAGCTGCCGCAGGCGATCCCGGTACTGTTTATGTTGATCTCCCGCCGGAGTATAACGTAACTACCACTCAGACTATCAGCTCGATCAACCGTGTCAGGACAACCTACAACCCTGCCAGCACCCAAGGCGATCCTGGAACCATTTTGATCCAGGTTCCTCCGGAATATAATGTGACTACGACGTCCACAGTGACAACAATCAGTCGTGTCATGACAACATTTGCTCCTGCTGCAACTCAAGGTGATCCTGGCACCATTCTGGTAGAGGTCCCCGTTGAGTATAACGTCACTACCACCGAGACTGTCAGTTCCATCAGCAGGGTCAGGACAACATATAATCCAGCTGGCACTCAGGGAGACCCTAATACCGTTCTCATCCAGGTCCCACCAAATTACAATGTAACAACAACCCAGACTGTTAGTTCTATCAGCCGCGTTACTACAACTTACATGCCAGCTGCGACTCAAGGCGATCCCAACACCGTCTTGGTACAAGTTCCACCGGATTACAACGTAACCACGACGGAGACCATCAGCACGATCAACAGGGTCAGAACGACCTATATGCCAGCCGGTACACAGGGTGATCCTAATACAGTCCTTGTGCAGGTCCCACCGGACTATAACATCACTACGACGGAGACTGTTAGCACAATCAACAGGGTCAGAACGACTTATATGCCAGCCGGCATTCAAGGAAACCCCAATACGGTTTTGGTACAGGTTCCTGTTGACTACAACGTAACCACAACACAGACCGTCAGCACAATCAATAGGGTTAGAACGACTTACATGCCAGCCGCTACGCAGGGTGACCCTAATACAATCCTTGTGCAGCTGCCGCCGAACTACAATATCACTACAACAGAGACTATCAGCACAATCAATAGGGTCAGAACGACTTATATGCCAGCCGGCATTCAAGGAGACCCCAATACGGTTTTGGTACAGGTTCCTGTTGACTACAACGTAACCACAACACAGACCGTCAGTACGATCAGCCGCGCTACAACCACTTACAATCCCGGTGCAACTCAGGGCGATCCTGGCACAGTCTTAGTCCTGGTGCCTATGGCTTACAATGTCACCACAACCCAAACAGTCGGTACTATTAGTCGGGTTCAAACAACATACAACCCTGGTGCAACTCAGGGTGATCCCGGCACAGTCCTAGTCCTGGTGCCTATGGCTTACAATGTCACCACAACTCAAACAGTCGGTACTATTAGTCGGGTTCAAACAGCATATAATCCTGGCGCAACTCAAGGCGATCCAGGTACTATCGTGGTCCAGGTCCCAGTTGAGTACACGGTGACAACGACTCAAACCGTCAGCACGATCACTCGGGCCAGAACGACGTATAATCCGGCCGGGGTTCAAGGTGATCCCAATACGGTTCTTGTTCAGGTCCCGGTTGACTATAACGTCACCACCACCCAAACGGTCCCCACAATCTCACGAGTTCAAACCAAATTCAACCCTGGTGCAACTCAAGGTGACCCAGGGACTATTCTGGTCGAAATCCCACCTGAATACAACGTAACAACTACGCAGACGGTTCCTGCCATCAATCAGATCATGACATCCTTTGCACCCGCTGCCACGCAAGGAGACCCAGGAACGATTATCATCCAGGTCCCTCCCCCTGCTCCCAGCGTGGCAGTACCAATCAGTTCTGCAGTCGCCAGTAGCTCCGCTGTGGTACAAGCCATATCTACAAGCACAAGCAGCAAGATGCCCCAAGCTTCGTTCGGCCCAACATTCGACTGTGATGGCTATGGATACGTCATTTCAACTCTGCTTGGCAATACCCTTACGCGGGTCAACCTCATAGACGGCAGCCGATCAGTGGTCAAGAGTGGAATCGGCCCTGGCGGTTCCCTTCTCAACCTCGCCGGTGCTGTGGGTGCCATCAATGCTATCGGATTCAACTCGCTTGACTACTATATCTATGGAATACTCAATCAGGGCATCGTCGGTGGAGTCCTTAGTATCCTTGGAGGACCCAAATCCCAGATTATTCGTATCGCCAAGAACGGTGCTTATGAGACACTGCCACTTACTATCCCTTCTAACTTGATCGACATGGGCGATGTTGATGACCAAGGGCGCTTTTGGGTCTCTGAAAGCGGAAAGAAGTGGTGGTGTATTGATGTCAAGCCAGGATCTCCTACATACGGCAAGCTTCTTAGCAGTGGCACGTCTGCTGCCGATATTCTGTCCGGCGTGGGTGACTGGGCTTTTGTGCCGAACGGAGGTAATTATCTCTACGCCATCCAGGCCTCGGTTATCGAATCGGGTCTTATGCGTACAAACATCGTCCGATGGTCGCTTACAACACATACTTGGGAGCGTTATCAATCGTACCCAAATCTTGTCCTCACAGCGCTCAACTTGGTTTGGGGTGCTGTCATGGCAGGACCCGGTGTCATATATGCTCAAGAAAATCTCCTCGGCCAGACATGGAAGTTCCAGTTGGGAAGCAGTGGTAACCCTACAGCTATTCCAGGTGGTGCTATTCTCAACCTACAGGGAGACGGTGCTAGGTGTCCAGACGCAACAACCATCTTCGGCCCTCCATTCGACTGTAACGGTAACGGATACGTCGTCTCTACCTTGCTTGGCAACACCCTCACTCAGGTCAATCTCAATGATGGTACTCGCTCGGTAGTCGCCAATGGTATTGGACCTGGTGGCGTCATTGACGGTATTGGTTACAACCAAATTGACAACTACATCTATGGCGTTGTTGGCCAAAACCTCGTCACAGGAGTGCTGTCTTCGCCGCAGTCGCAACTCATCCGCATCGCCAAGAACGGCGCTTATGAAGTACTCTCGCTTACTATTCCTTCGAGTACCATTACGATGGGTGATGTCGATTCACAAGGACGCCTTTGGCTTTCTGAGAGTGGAAATAAGTGGTGGTGCGTTGATGTCAACCCTGCTTCTTCTACATTCAACACCATCATCAACAGTGGTACATCATCGGGTCTCGGCCTCATTTCTGGTGTAGGAGATTGGGCTTATGTGGCTGGCGGAGGCAACTACCTCTACGCTGTTCAAGCTTCCATTATCGAGTCCGGCCTCATGCGCACAAACATTGTCCGATGGTCACTCTCCACGTATACCTGGGAGCGTTTCCAGTCATACCCTAGCCTCGTACTCACAAGCTTGAACTTGGTCTGGGGTGCCGTCATGGCAGGTCCAAATGGAGTTCTATACGCGCAAGAAAATCTTCTTGGCCAGACATGGAAGTTCACACTGGGAAGCAGCACCAACCCTACTGCCATCCCTGGTGGTGCCATTCTCAACCTTGCAGGAGATGGTTCCAGATGCATTGGCCAAGACCCGACCAACATCAACATATCTCCTCCTTCAACCACTGCACCCCTACTTCCCTCACGAACCGTCACCATCACAACGACGGTTGCAACCGTTTCTAAGCTCACGACCACGTATAGTGCACCTGCTAACCAGGGAGACCCAGGCACTGTCATCGTGCAATACCCTCTCCCTTCCACCATCACCACAACTCAGACGGTCTCTACTATTACCCGCGCTACTACCGTCCTTGCATCGGGCATAAACCCCGGTGATCCCAACACCCTCATTGTGCAATATCCTCTCCCTTCCACCATCACCACAACTCAGACGGTCTCTACAATTACCCGCGCTACCACTGTCCTTGCATCGGGCATAAACCCCGGTGATCCCAATACCCTCATTGTGCAATATCCTCTCCCTTCCACCATCACCACAACTAAGACGGTCTCTACTATTACCCGTGCTACCACTGTCCTTGCATCGGGCATAAACCCTGGTGATCCTAATACCCTCATTGTGCAGTATCCTCTCCCTTCCACCATCACCACAACTCAGACGGTCTCTACTATTACCCGCGCTACTACCGTCCTTGCATCGGGCATAAACCCTGGTGATCCCAACACCCTTATTGTGCAATATCCTACACCTTACAATGTCACGACAACACAAACAGTCTCTACAATTACTCGCGCAACAACCGCCTTCGCTTCTGGCGTAAACCCTGGTGATCCCGGCACCATTGTCGTACAATATCCCACACCTTACAATGTTACAATAACTACAGACGGCGGAACCTCAATCAACGCTCCAGTTACGTCCTACCGACCACCTGGCCAAGCTGGCGATCCCGGTACTGTGGTTATTGCAACCCCAGCTTCTCGAACAAGTTCTATCGCTATCGCTACTTATAGTGGTTCTGGGCCCGCTTTCAAGTGTGACGCATACGGCTATCTCATGCAGAAGACTGCCTTCTACCGTGTCGATATCTCAACCGGAAAGACGACTCTCATTGATGATACTGTCGGACCTGGTGGCTGGATGAACGGTATCGGATACAACAAGTTCGATAACTACATCTACGGTATGCTTCAAGACAGCACAGGTACACAGCTTATCCGTATTTCTGGCGATGGAAGCTACCAGCTTCTTGCCGCTCGTACTTCTGACCGCAACATCAACATGGGTGATATCGACAACCAAGGTCGTTACTGGTTCTCCAACCAAGGAAAGGCTTGGTGGTGTATCGATCTCATGCCCGGCTCAGCCAAGTATGGCCAAATCATTATGAGTGGTACTGCTACCAACACCCTCAACGCGGCCGATTGGGCCTTCGTTCCTGGAGGAGGTGACTACATGTACGCAGTCATGTACGACAGCAACGGCGCGACGTCCACTCTTTGCCGCTTCAGTCGTACCACGTACACCTGGACCACAGTCAAGGCTTATGGCGCTATCACGGGCAACAACCTCTGGGGTGCCGTGTACGCTTCTCAGGATGGAAGTCTCTACGGTTCAGAGAACTCCAACGGACAAATCTACAAGTTCCCTATCGCACCAACCGTCGGAGCACCCATTTTCATCGCCCAAGGTCCCGTGTCCAGCTGGAACGACGGAGCACGCTGTATCGACAGCCAAACTCTCCCAGCCTAGGGAGGTCATTGAACCCCCTGTCTCATTTCTTATGTCTATGTATATTGTATATTAGTCCCCTGGCCTCTTCGTGTTGAGGCGTCTCCTATGTCTGCACATGTTGTATATCTAACTGTTTATCCTCTGCTCTCATTTGTTTTCTTTGTCTCAAATTGTACAATAGCTTGTTGTGGCTGGATCCAAGGTACTATCTCTTATATAAATTGACAACTTCTCTTTGTTTACTTGTCATTGTCTTGTGAGCGTGCCTGATTAAGGAAAATGCGATGCCTTCATTTATCCATAGTTAATGGCGACCCAACTCCCACAAAACGGTTCTTGTGCTGATGCACCGTCCCACAAACAAGTAGTGATCTGCTTTCTTTACGATTCACTCGATTCTCGCACTTGTAGTGCTGGCCACCTAAGTTCTGCACAGAACTCAAGCACAACTGCACGCGCCTCCGTATATCCTTCGGTTATCTTGATATCGCCTCATGGCTACCACAGAAGATTGGCCAGCGTGCTTTCAATCAACGTTTGACGTCTTCGCTACTAAACTCCTGAGTATGATACAGACTCTTTGTCCAGAAATGCAACCAACCGCAAGGCTCCAGCACAGAGAGACCAATCCACTCGCCAAATTTGCCAGCATGCTGCGATAAATTCTCAGATCGGTCTTTTCGTCATTCAGACGAATGACTGGTACTGCTCCTAGGCCGGCCTGGAGCATACAGTTGGAGCAACCCAAGGAATTCCTGTTCGTCGTATTAGGGGACACGTTACGATAGACTTCAACCCGCAATGACCCAGCAACGATGAAGATTTCTTGCACTTTATGGCAGAAGTGAACATGTTGTTGTTGCGTGGGAACATTTCTAAACCCGAGGTCCGCGCTTTAGCATGCCAAATGTACTGATGGAGAGGATGAGGAAGAAAATTATGATTGAATAACCTTGTTCGATATCTCGGCGAGACAAATCAAGATAGGGTGAGGAAGAAAGGGGCAAAGGGTTTGAACGATGGAACTGAGTATGGCCCCGTGCAACTCGAGTAAGGAGCTTTGGGCAATTCAGGGGTAAGAGAAGGTCGACGCATCTCAGCTACCATCATATCTGTTCCTTGACAGGCGTTGCATCTGTTCTCCCAAACGAGGGATCGTCGTCTGACGGCCCCGGTGTTTGAATTTCAAAAGAACATTATTCTCTATCAAGACCGTTCCACTTTGATATTCAGTCTTGATCGATCAGCTTCCTACTTGGCATTGCCACAGTTCGCTCAACACAACGTCATTCAATGCATGCTGTAGGATAGTTGGACGTTTCAATCTTATCCTTGAGCATTAAACAGGGCCATGCGGACCAAACTGTCCGTTGTTGCCTTGCAGAAGGAGAAAAGATAAGCTATGGGCGGGGCTTTTTTCAGTGACTCGAGTTCAGGCTACCTTACCTAGATGAAGTAGACGTCGACCAGATACATCCAGATTTGAGCCATCACTTACAAATTTCATATCCGGCATACATGAGCAGTGATTCATCAAGGGGGCTCTACTGCTTGGCCTTAATGCTGACTCAGTGGCTTTGTATGGTGATAACTTTTCAAATTTAGTTTCCATCAGTTCTCGTGCCCAACTTACCCTGGATTATCTAAGGCTCCTGAGTCTTCTTTAGTCTTATTTCCGCATATTTTCCCTTTCAGTGTTATAAGTCCGGTGTCCAATACCAATACCTTACAGCGCTCGACATAGCCACAAGCCACGCAAACACTTGTCTGATCTTACCGCCTTGATCAGAACTCCCCCTATTAAACTGAGAGCCTCTGTGTATAGGAGATGTGTCTAGTGCATTGTTTGAAATGCGCCGACTGCGGTAAAGTCAATGGCTGGTACACCGCTCGCTGCCAAAGGGCCCGCATGCTTGCCTCAGAGACAGTCTGCGGTAACGTTGAGTCTCTCAGCCATATCATGCCTTCAGAGGGCTGCCCTCACTGCTGGAGCTGGAAGCGCAAGAACAGCAAGCTCAGACGTCTGATGCTCTGGATTCTAAGGAGGGATAGCTCCGAAAGGAGCCAGAGGACCCACCGTCCAGGTCTACAACAACGTTGAAGGGGATTAGGCGATTAAGGCGAATAGAAAGTCTGCGTCATGCCAACGCTGTAGGGCTTTGTGGGGGTCAATCGGCCGACTTGGCAAGGGAGGAAGCGGTACGTATAAGACTGTGCGCGTGTGCGCGTGTGCGTGCATGTGTGCGGTCTAATGCTTAATTAGGAATTAGAGTAATCACCGGCCGTGCACATCATGCGTGAATCCACGTCTGACTTGGCTGACTCTATCCTCAGAATGGAATGGTGAGCCGTTGGGTGATTGTGTCAGTGTACCGGTATACTCGTGGCCATTCTCGACGTTTCTTCAATGGCTTGGACGGAGGGTAGTATCTCAGCCGTCGGTGGCTGGTTTGGGGCAATCCTGTCTAGAATCTTCTAGTAAACGGGTGTTATGAATAATATGACGTCAATGAGGCATCTCACCACCATCACCATCACCAACACCAACACCAACAGCCCTAAGTACAGTGCTTTCAGCAAACATCACACTATACAGTCTAAAGATTGGGCATTCCGAAGATCCGTTTTCCTTGTCAAATCGAATGTATGTAACCGTAGGTAAACCGGCGGCGGCCCAGACTGAACTGGAGAGAGCCCCAGTTTACGGTACTCTCTCAGACCCTGACGGCTGATTGGGCCCATGACTTGTAAGGAGAAAACTCTCCGCCGAGAAATAGACAGCCAAAACCCCTCCAATTGCCCGTGTTTCCCGTGTTTCCCGTATCTCCCTGCCAGATATACCGTCTTTTGCTTGCGCAATCAGGCGTTGCTCATCCTTCAACGATAGGATCCACCAAAGCCTGGGGCAAAAAATTTAACGAGTTTGTTTCATCCTCTCCAAGCTTACTTAAAGCAATTGCAGGGGTCTGCTGGGTGGGGGTAAGCTCCGGTTTGTATCCGTATCCGTGCAGAGAATGCAAAAGCGATTCCCAATCATGCAAGCCAATGTATAGTACGTAAATCCCATGCCGAGGAAACGCTGAGCGATTGCCACATGCATCGCGCCGTTGTCTGCTCCGTTTCAAGGACAAGGTCCCTTGCTGGTTGGTGGCTGAGAGCGGTTCCATTCTGCTTCGGCGTTGCCCTTGTCGTTCTGGTGACCGAAAGGAGGAAGATCTTCGAATCACTCCTTGCCTTCAGGCTTCTGCTAAAACTTACGAGCGCCCTAAAATCCGGGCCAATTGGATTGACATTAGCGACATCTACGCCACAGCATGGCCATCACATCAACCACTGCCGAACCCAACCTCCAACCCCAATGCAAGTGTGGCAGAAAAAGATAAATGCCAGGCGTGCCACTGCCGGTGTGACCGAGGCTGTCCCCTTTCCTGTCTGCTCGTACAATAGCTACATCCTACAATTTCCACCCGATCTGGAGACAGAGTACTTGCAGGCTGCGGTTTTTGACAATCGGGGAATAAATAGCCAGTTTATCTTGATGGCCGAGACCTTTTAAGACCCGTCACTGGACCGGACCCCCGGTACGCGGCTGACAAGCTGACCAGGGAGCTGCCACAAGTGACAGGGATAATTGTTGGAAAGACACGGAATTAGGGAATCAATAACTCTATCCACGAGCCTTTATGTATCCTATTCCTGAATCTGGTGGCTTGTGGTCAATCTAGTATTACTAACCAGTCAAGATGGGGGTGTGACGTGACAGACGCCGTTCGATCTACCACAAAAAAAGCTCCATTCGCGATCGTGGGTCCCGAGATCGCGGGCCACCAGAAGGACCCTGACGGTTGTAGCGTCGGGATCTCTAGCTCGGGCCAACCCCAAAATAAAAAGTCCAAGTCCTCTCCCATGGATTCTGTATTTTGCATTCTGCATGCTGCATGCTGCGAGCACGATATTCCGTCTTGTAAGCTGATAAGCGATGGGTTATGCTTCACAAATATATGAAACGTTAGTGAATGGTGCTATACGAGGAAGTTTTGAAGCCTCGTGCAAAATGTCTCTGGCTACAAGTCAATGTCGCAGGTATGACGGAGAGACACATCCGACCCATAAAGCCTGATCTCCGTCAAGTCGGCTAACGCCAGTGCCAGTGCCAGTGCCACAGTGCCAGGTCTCAATGTCAACGTTTCCAGGGACTGAAAGGATCTCATGAGTCAAGTTCGTTAGACGTGATATGTAGCTTAAGCTGTGTTCATGGAGGAACTCGATCTCTTCTGTAAAGAAAAGCGGGCCCTCGGGAGGTTTTGTTCATCCATACAGTAGCTTCCAAGCGCGGCATAACCATCCCCGCCTGCGATGCGGGTCAGGGAGCAAATGCTCCGGTTCCTGGACTGCCCATCAGACAAGTGTCAGAAGGTAGTGTTTTTCACCAGAAATCACTGCTCGGTGGACGCACAGGATTTTAACACTCCTTTCCTCAAAATGCCTCGTGGTCGCATGCTCTTGTTTCCTTTTCCATCTCGTGCGGCACCATCCGCTCGTCGCCATGTCCCTCTTTCGCCACGACTCTTCCAGGTAACGTCGCCCGGGGCCGAGACAACCAACCTGACGTGGACTCATCTTCTTACCTTTTAAGCTCCGTTTGGGTCCCTGTTCCCCCCTAAAGTCCCCCCCCCGGATATATACAGGACACACTGGGCCTTGGTGGCAACAACGTCTGTACTTTCTTAGACGTACACGTCTGTTTCAACGTCATTCTATATCAGCCTTATCCGGTTATTGTCGACAGAGTTGTTTCGAGAAGATTGTTGAACATTCCTCGCCAATATATATTTCATCTGTCCGAGTTGTCAGCTCATCCTTCTGTTCGCTTACCCACACGCCAATCTGCACCGTCGTTGCCCATGTGGTTAGTGCGGACCCCCGTCTTCTCAATCGTCGATATCCGATTCCATCATCACCCCTCAAACTTAAAGAACAAAGCTTGAGGCCACGATAAATGTGCACGCAGCATTCGGCTGCATGCCACGTCTGCGGGAAAGATTATCTTGTTTATGTTCAATTTTGTCAATTCTTTCATCCGCCATTGCTTATGTGTCCACACGGCTTGTTATTCTTTCGGAATGGCATGCGTGAAGGACAGTGCCCAAGTCCTGTTTGTCCGAATAGTTTAAGAGGAGGTTGTCGGATCATGTAACGCCCTGTTATTGGAAAATTTGACAAAGAACCGTGGCTGGTGTCCGAATGCCCCCTGTTCTTAGATCAAGAACGACCCAAACATGTCCCCTAGAGCGTCTGCCCGGCAGCTCCAACTTCCACCACCTGATCAATACCTTTGTACTCCGGAACTTCGAAGTCAAATTTCTTCGCAATGGATGGAGTTACGAAACTATAAGGGGAGTTAGTTGCCTCGAGACGACTCTATCACATGGGTACGTACCGTCCGCCGATAAAGTGACGACCGTTGAAATGCTTCACTAGAGGCTTTGGTGCCGTTAGGCTAATAAGTGCTGTAGGCATGAAGGAACTGCCAAGTCCAGATTTAGGCGGACCATCTTCGATATCCCACGATGAAGGGGCATCAACTGATGTGACCGGCAGTCTGGTATCTTGAAGAGCTTGAATTACCGCAGGAAATGGCTCTCGAACTTCACCTGAGAAGCTGAAGCCTTTTCGACCGGTCAGATGCTTTCACCGCAAACCAAGGTTAACAACGTACCAAAAATCGCGTCGACAATATGATCCGTTGAGTTCAGTGCCGAGGAGAAGTCATCCACGAAAGGGACTTCAAGGTCTTCTAGTTGTTTTGCAAGTCGCTGGGGACTTGATCAGCAGCTATTACGATACTGGATATGAAATCAAGACGAAACGCAAGCAGAAGGTTAGATAAACCGAGTTCTCGATCCGACCATTGTTGAAATTCGGCGCTTCCCGCAGTACTGGTAGAGACAAGCGACGAAGGAATGGTGAAGAATATAACTGCAAACCACAACGAGACGAGATTTGGCGTTTATCGTGAAATAATGGTGAAAACAGATGATTCAATAACTAACCTGATAAAGGTCATTTTTGCTTCGTTTCGGATAGAAGACGGTTGGGCTGTAGCCATACTGACGAAGATGACGGGCAGCTACCAGTCCATCGCCGCCTGGAGTTGTTCAGCTACATCCCATGCTTGGTTAGGGAAAACGACATACCATTGTTTCCAGGCCCACAGGCAACAAGGACCCTGCGACCACTCTCGAGTGGCTGTAAATGGTAAACTAGCGATGTTAGTAGTTTGAATTTTTAAAACCCATGGTCAAAGCATAACCCATGCGTCTGATATGATAACTAGAACTCGGAGGTCGCGTAAGCCTTGATGAGCCACTTACCGGCCTGAGAAACGGCAAGTCCAGCAAGCTCCATGAGTTGATCAAGCGAGAATGCACCATTGCTCATGAGCTCTTGATCGAGAGCAGCAGCAGCTTTGGCACCGAGTGTCTGGTGAAATCAGTAATAGAGCTGTAATTAGAAGTGCCAGGGCCTACCTTGCAAGCCATTGTGTATTTGAATCTTTTGGTCTTGATAGCAACCGATATACGTTCGTAGTAACTTTAACGAAAATGATTCAGTGAACGGTTTCCGATGATGTGAAAGCTGGGTGGTTTCTGATGTCGTCAGAAAAGGTTGGAAAGATCAGGGGACTGACACTGACATCACTCGGCAAGTGCGTCTTCAAGCGTTGAACCTCCATTCGGAAGGCCAAACTATTCCCGGATGACTCCACCGTAGCCGGGAGCATCAGCCACATCGGCGAAACTAATCCCCGATCCCGGAACGAAATTGTCCTAACCTCCAGAATACCAGTATCCCACAGTCGATTGCTGTAGTCGTGGTCGTCAATTTCGCTATATCGCTGCCATGGTTGTCAAGATCCGCCTCGCCCGGTTCGGGCGTCGAAACCAGCCTTTCTACAACATCGTCATTGCCCACGCTCGGTGTGTTCACCTACGACAACAGTTCAATTGAACGTACCACTAACCATTCCATAGAACGGCTCGTAACTCCCGCCCGCTCGAAGTCATCGGCACATACGACCCGATTCCCAAGCCCGACCCTTACGATAACTCTGGGAAGCTCCACAAGGATATCAAGCTCGATAGCCAGCGCGCGAAGTATTGGATCGGTGTTGGTGCACAGCCCACAGACACGGCCTGGAGGTTACTCTCCATGGTGGGCATTTTACCGAAGAAGCAGTTCGGTCCCAAGGAAGATACGACGAAGGGCGTTGTGGACCAAGAGAAGATCAGAATTCGTTAAAAAAATAAAAATAAAAAGGTCCAAAGGGCTGTATGATATGTACAAAAAGGCATCTCAGGGCGTTGGTTTGGGACGTTATCATCAAATTTGGATCGGGCCAATGAAATCAGAAACTTGAGTTTCACGAAAAGGATACCAAGGTCTTCAGCAGGCTATCAAGAGCTTGTACTGTTCTCAGAGAGTACTGTACGATATATGTTGGGCTGGCTTCAAGTTACTAAAGTCGAGTCATTTATCGCTATTATAATTGTATTGAAGCGCTACCCAATACCCTGTCTAAATACGTTTAGGCGGTCTATTCATGCTGACTCGCTGAAAAAACACCGATATGCCACCATCTCACAACGCCTTTATCCAACACATGTCGTCCCCCGTAAAGCCGTAAAGAAGAAGAAGTTACACTTTAATGAGTGACAGCAAAGAAAATGTTGAGAACAAGACACACGGTCATGACCACAGATCCGTAAATGGCGAGCGCAAGCGCAAGTCTCCGCAGATGATGATGCTCGATGTGTTCAAGATCCCACCGCCACTTGCGTCGCCATCGCCAGGTGTTTCTGTTGCTGCGGGTGCTGGCGTTGCTAGCGATACTCACACCGCTGCGAACGCTAGTTGTGCTCTGGGCTAGAGCAGCTGAGTCTTCCACGTCTGAAGTGGCGGAATCCTCATCGATATCATCATCTTCCTTGGCTAATCGTTGATGGTGAATGCTATCGGGGTTACTAATCTTATAGTAGAAGAGGCCGGGAAGAATGAAGCTGATAGATGTTGATCCAGTGCTGCCAACAAAGGCCAACACACGATCAAGGCTAGTGACTGAGAGTGCAGTCATGTAAGCAAAAGTAAGAATAAATGTAGTAATAACTGCGAATCGAAGATCGGAAATCGGTGCAACGCTTCCGTGATCTCCAGCCGGAGGTGTAGGCAATAGTGGTGCCGCGGTTCGTCCGTTGTTTGACGAACCACGGTTTGGACGCCACTTCAAAACGGCATCTAGTGAAGCACGGCAAGGGTGAACCTGCAGAGGAACGGAGAAAGTGACAAGTACAACAATGGCCGCCTTTCCGACTGTCGATGCGGCTCCAGTAGGATCTGTCTTTGTTAGTTTGGAATATAGTTGTGAGATGGAATCAACATACACATTGAAACGATGTTGCCAACAACAGCATTCCCGAAGGTAAGGTAGCCGGTAATAGCCACAACGATATAAATAGAGGCAGCCGAGCCAATGCTCGAGCCTACAACTCCAATAATGCTGGAGGGGGAGTTATCTTTGAGTTCGTTGAGGATAGAGAACATCTGACTGGTCAGCTAAGATCAAAATCGGATAAGAGTTTACATACGTTCTGGTGGCAGGTATAGGCAAAAACGACAACGGGTAGAGCGCTCAAAGTCTCGATAGCTCCACCCCATTGAATCACCCGGATGCTCCCCGGGTCGGCATGCTTATCAGATGCAAAATGATAAATTACCAGGACAATAAGATATCCAATGGAGACCAGCGCAACAATACTGGTATACTTTAAAGAATCCAGCCTTCGCAAAAAGCTGAGAGGGATGATAAGGAGCATAAACGCGGTGATCCAAAAGTTTCGGTCAACCAAATACGGAGCGCTATTGGCGTTGCTAAGAAAACCCAATACCACTCCAGGCATCAAGTCCCCAATAATAATCATGTAAGACACGCCAACTCCGAAACACTTGATTGCGATTGCGGCATCGAATATGACGGCGGCGTTGGGGTAGGTGATTTGCGACAGAGCAAAGAAGGACGACGTTCCTCGGTCGAGATATCGAGCGCATCGAGATTGGAGATAGAGGCCAAAAGCTGCAGTCAACCCGGACCACAGAATCAGCACTACGCCGAGCATAATTCCCATGTGGGACATAACAGAGGGCATGGCAAGAGTGCCAGCTCCAACAACTAGGTAGCCTGCGTCAGTATCGTGTTCGTCGAGTGAGAACATCGGACGTACTTGTGTTTAGCAGGTTAACGACACTGCTGATCGTGGTGGCTTGGCCGCCATGGCCGCCGTCCTTATGACCGCGACGTCTAGGTCTAGAGAGTTGATCATTAGCGACGACGATACTACGGCCGGTGTCGGCGGGCGCGCAGGTCTCACCTTGACATATCGCCGGCACTTCTGATATTCGAAGCGTTTCCATCAGATATCGTAGAGTAGTTCGTCATTAGAGAGCGAATGGATGTAGATTGTGGTCGACTATTCGGTAGGATTCGTGGGAGTTTGAATCGGACAGTAAATACACGCTCGGCGGGTGTTTGTTACAGATCGATAGATAGGTAGTGTCACGAGGTCGTGGGTATGGTATGTGGTATCGATATCGCTGCGTTCTTCGGGATCTCAATCCGATTGCTGACTAGGCACGGGGCGGAATGGCGGAAAGCTTGGTAGGCTGGCAACCCTAACTCAAAACAGGTTGCGTCAATCCGATTGTTGTTGGTCGTTGCCTGAGTGCTTGGTCTGCACCGTCCAACGGCGCGAAGGTTTGTAACAGACAAAACTGCTGGACACACCGATCACGACAAACCCAAATGGCAAGTCACGAGAGGCAGTGCCAATGGGGTTGTTGTGGTCGATTGAGATGCAGGAGGAAAGTAAGCAGTCAGGAGATGGTTTAGTACAGTTTCCTGACTGGCTCCTTTCCTGCCACGATCCTTGGAAATCTACAGGGAGCCGCTGGAGCTTGTGCGACCAATAAGCGTGAGCCATGACATGGACTATGGCCAATCATAGAATTTTATGAGCCAGCCATGATCCTAATCTGGGGAATAGCCTCAGGGCTTCCAGGGGGGTATGAAGACGAACGGCATCTTCTTCAACAACGTTCTCATGATGATGAGCATTTCTTGGGTTGCGGATAAGATTGCATGCTCAAGACTATTAGAGAGATCTCATTTTACCGTAATTTTTTATTATTATTATCATTTTCCATTTTGCATGAAAATTGCGCCGCTTCACGCGACGCCAAAGAACATGATTCTGCAGGTCTCACAATTTCATGACATCCTCCTGACCCCCCACTTCTTCCCTTGACCGCATCCACTCCGTCATTCTTCTGCCGTACCTTACCTTGCTTTGCCTTATTGTACCTTACCTACCTTTAGGTCCCGCGCTTGTGCCGCGCGCTCGCTGTCACGATGGCCACCGATATGGACGAAACTACTCTCTCTACACTCGACCTGCTGGAGTCGCGCCTCCTTCGTATTGAGCATCTTCTATATGGCCAGTCTCAGTCACCTTCGCTGATTCAGGACCGGTCAGCGATCGATCAACTTGGCCAGCTTGAGCGGCGCTTCTCTACTCTCCTATCAGATATCCGCGTTTACCACAGGCTCATGAAGATCTGTACGTGATTAACAAAAAAAGGCCTGTCGTTCTGGATTCATGCTTACTCCTTAGTAGACAGAGCCAATCCTGATTTCTTTCATGCACCCGATCCATCTGAACCGCCATCTGAATTAGACACTTCTGCTGTTCAATCAATTGTCCTGGCCTCGGCCTCGGCCTTTCCAGCCACGCTATCGTCCCTGACTGCCATCAAAGATAGTCCGATTCCAGAACCCTCAGAGAGCGCGGCTCTTGTGGCATTGCGGGATAGAATGAAAGCGATCGAAGCTACGCAAGTTGCACAGGCTGCGGAAATAGCCGACCTTCGACAGCGGAGCGAGACGCTCGTTCGGTCCTGGTATGAGACAGGCGTTATCAACAACTCAAAGGTTATGGCCGATCTAGAGTCTCGAGTTGGGTTTGTGGAGCGCCAGGTGAGGAGGGCGGAGCGAGAATTAGAGGCGGAAGATGAGTTATGAAAACATGTTTGAAGATACCCATAGAATTAAAGACTGTTTAATATGGACATCCCGTAATGGGGCAGTTCAAGGGGTCATATTCCCATACATGCTATACCCAAGATGCTTCGATTTATTTACTATGAAATGCAATCAGAAGTGAGGCATATGGCTCAAGCGATTGACTACTCGGCCAAAAGGTATCTCAAGCTAGTGTCTCATCATGAGGGAAACTCGAAGCTAAGCAGAAGGACGTCTACAATTACGGATCACTCTATATCACGACAATTATTTCTCCCCGACGCCCAGATAGATAACATGTGTGCCAGCATAGCGTCATGGTTCTCACCATACTCTTCATGTTAGTGAGATGGAACCATTGTCGCCCTGAACTTACTTGCCATAAGTATACTGGGGATCTAGCTCAGATTGACTTTAGTACGAATACGTACCACCGAGTTGTGCTATTGCTTTCACTCTCTATGATGCCGAGAGCCGTGTATATCATGCCACTATCGTTGGCAGAGTGTAAGAACATTGTTTCGAAGCTAATATCATGACTTGGCCCTTGCACTTTTCCTCAATTACACTTTCACGAGGTCAGAAAAAACGAATAGCATGTGAAGAGAACCGCTTTCCTGACAGACATCACATATTGGTGAGGTCGACTGATCCGTTTGAAAGCTAGCTAATGTGTGGCATCAGAGATATGAAACGGTTTGGAGAGTTGTAGCAGGTGTGTTTAGAAAGCTTCGGATACTGATGCTGCCACAAACCCAGGTGCTCAGATAGGATAAACTGTCGCCCTTCACGTCCAATCTTTCCAGCTTCATGATTGATTCGGGTTGTGCAATTCACACAATTTCAGGTGGATCTTGCATCCATATCAAGCTCTAAGCTAATATTGACTCGTACCTGACGCTAACCGTGTAGTCTAGATTCACGACATGCCATTGGTTGCTTGTACTGAAGTACAAATGGGGCCATTCTGGAGCTCTATTTATCGCATACAAAAGGCCATCACCTACTTCACGGGCAGTTCCAAGCAAGAGTTATCACGAACATGGGCAGTTCAAGCCCTCAAAGACGCTAACTCCAAGAAGCACAGATGATCAGCGGCGCACCAACGACCGTTGGAACAAGGCCTCAGCCCAAGCTTTTTGTCAACGGAGCAGCTCCACAAGCAATGCTGCGCTGTCAACGGGTCTGCTCTGTAGCGTAGCCGATCGATCTTTAGGACCACGACAAGGTAGCCACGCGGCAACAAATACAGTATACGTACTCTAAAGAAGCTAAGAGGATGCACCGTGGCTGTCGAGAAGCAAAGATCGATGTTTAAAACCGGTAAATGCCCACGCTACTGTGTGACTCGTCGTTGAGGTTTTGGTGGTTCCAGGGGTAAGTAAGGCCCACTCTGTGACCGGTCGGGGAGAGGGAGTTTCAAAGAAAGCCCTTGGGTGGTTTTTTTCGGCACAGGCACAGACAATGTGTGCAACATGGGATGAATGGTGGTTCTAGGGCTGTAAGAACCTTGACGGATGGAGAGGCAGCCGGTCACAAGTTGGGTTCAAGTGTGAAGTATGTACGACATGAGGTGCTGCAAAACCAAGGGTTTTGGTTTGAGGTGAAAGCCACTGCTTGGAGTTATGCTAATCAGTACTAAGCTTGACTCAGGCAAGTATCACAAAGCAAAGATTCGTGATCTACAGTAGCAAAAGAGTTCAGCTTGACTTAGGATGGCAGATCGCTGAAGCGAAACGCTGCGTTGTAGAACAAAGGCTGTTAAGGGGCTGGCGGTCGTATTAAGCAGTGTCGATCCAACGGAGCCGTCTGCCGCCGGGGTCTCATGCAAGCAATTGCAAGGCAAGATAGATCTCTTTGAGAGGTAAAAGCTCAGATACATCGAACTGCAAGTTCAACATTCAACGGCCCAAAGATTGGTAGACAAGAGGCAGTCCACGATGGATGGTTCAAGTTAGTGCTTTGTTCGGGCTAGACACCAGCCACTCGTAGGATAGAAGAAGAAAAATGTCTCGCATCCTTTATAAAGGTGCACGCGAGCAACCGGTAACTTGGTACCCCATATCTTGTTACTGACAGGTTGCTGTACTGCATGGATACACCAAAAAATTGGGGAACTGTGGCCCCGTGCTTGAGCAGCCGGGATGGTATCGATGAAACTCCCGCGATGGAGTCAAGGCCACTTCTCTGGCCTTACAACCAACCAATAGTCGGCGTTGGAAGTGACCCTAGTCAATCCTAAAACAAGACGGGGTAAATAGCATCAGTTCGCCAAAGCAAGAACAAGAACATCAACGGCATTGCCGTAACTTACATAGTAGATCAAAGTATCTTGCAGCCACAAACTGTTGAGCTGAAGAGGTGGTCTATTGTGGTTTGCGAGTCAGAAAGAATTCCTGTCCAAGGCGCCTCTAGCTCTGGCTTCACGACACGTCGGCTGGGGAATCACTGTAAGCTTTACGGATAGACCAGGCTGGGTCTCCAAGACAGTCGCTCCCAGCGATACTCAGCATTGCTCATTCCTTTGGGTGCCTGGTAGCTGTCAGTTGTCTTGACAGATAAGTTCAAGATCATCCGCATTGTAGAAACGGCTCTCGCTGCTCCCACCCATCATCCTGACATCTCTCAAAAACTACTATAAAAACATTGGCCTTGCCACAAGCATCGACATCAAATAAATCGCCAGCTATAAGCCAGACACCGAAACGAAACAACTATCTCCCATCGAGTCATCAACCGCTTCCATCCAATCACGGAATCGGCCTGTTGGAGTTGTCCGACTTCCTGTCTCGCAAAACCCACCCTGTCACGATACTCCAGAACTCCGCCAACGAACAGACGAAGCGCTACGGACAACAAGGGGCGCAGCGTGCCATTTGATTTGCCCAAAGCGTCCGGGGCTGACAGACGCCTTTCATTTCCCGGCAGCCTGGGCTCAAGATTAAAAATTAGCACAGCACCGCAGGGCAGTCAGCAAGTGCACAGCGGATTTGAGGCCCTGAACCTGAGAGCCATCCACTCTTGTCGGTTCTTTAATCTCACCATATTCCCCCGTCCTTTTGGGGTGTTTCTTTCTCCCAATACCAACCTTCAAGTCCTTTCTCTCTCGTACTGTATTAGTATCATTGATTGATACTGCATATTAACATTCCGCTCCATACTTCTTTCTCTTCTGTCGTCTCTGTTACACAATCACTAATCACCAATCAATACGAACTGGAACAGGGCTGCCCTTGCTGCAGGATCAGGCCTTGGCTGTGCTTCTTATCCCCTTATTCCGTGCCTCTCCTGTCGGGTCTGACTGTGACCGCGTCACGTCTACCACTACAACGCTACTGTAGTAGCAGTTTCCATCCAATTATTACTGGTCTGGCTACCAGAAGTGCAGTGCCTTTATTCGCTGCAGAATTGAAAAGTGGCTTTCGCTCAGCCCAGGACTAAACTCGGCAGCCACTTGTTACCCTGCCTGGGGCGGCGTTGTTGTTGTTTTAATTCAGCCGCGCGCATCTCCCACGAGTTGCACAGACTGGCTCCGTACAGGACTACAGGGCTTCTTCTTATTCCTGTTAACATCACTTCTGGACTATTGCCATTCTCGTCCTGAGCCCGCAATATTGCTCAGTTGCACGCTGCAAATATCCACCATTTCCAGCGCTCAGCATCCAGTGCCTTGAGTTAAACGGTCCCTTCCCCGGTCACTCACTTCCACTGAACTAGACTGATCTGGACTTGGACTGGGTTGCCCCTTGTCTCCGCGTTTTTCCCCCTTCTCACCCCCCCAGCCAGCGCATCCCTCTTCTCATTTCAAACCATTCAGTTCACTTTCAATTCAATTCAGTCGCTTCACCCTCTCCTTCTTTTCTTCCCTCCCACTGAACCGCTCACCTAAGGTTACCAATTATCTCAACCACGGGCTTTGGTGATTCCACTCCTTTTCTTCAGTAACTTCTTCTATTATCTACTCGTTTTCTGTCCCACGACTTTCATCGACTTTCATCGACTGTCGCGACCTCCCGCTTGTCTGACGCCTACTGAAATCCTACAAACGATCGACATTGCTTCGCTTGGCTCTGCACTACATCTGCGCAGCACCGCACCGCACCACGACAAATCGACTACACAGCCTCTTCACATCCTCATCGCTCTTCTTTCGACGAATGCTCCGGTAGCAATCGAGTATCACTTACGCCTATTCATCATCCGACGATCTCTGACGAGAGCCAACGCTACCTCCTCTCGCATTAGCCTCATTCGCTGACCGGCCTGGTATCCTTCTTCCGAATGCCATCGTACTCTCTCAACTCTCCCTCGCTTCAGAAAATGGACAACTCAAGAATGTACGGCCAGCGCAAGGGGATCCAAATGAGCAATATCCTTGGTGACCCCTTCGCTTTGGCTACCCTCTCTATCAGCACGGTACGTTTCATTCGCGCTCTATCGCGATTCGTTCACTGACTGACATATATAGCTCGCCTGGTTCATTACTTTTGTCTCTTGTATTATTGGACGGATACAACAAAACAACGATAACGATCTTGCCAAAAACGACCCATTCCCGACATTTGTTTGGTGGAGTTGCATTTACTGCCTGTGTCTGATTGTTGGTGTCTTTATTGTCATCGGAAGCGACGCAGTCCATACCTACCATGTCGCTGTGACCGGCTATCTCGCTGCAGGAATCGTCCTGGTCTCTTCGAGTATTAACCAGCTTCTTTACTCCAATAGCGGCGCACGCGAGGCTGCCTCAGCCGGCTTCATCCTACTGGCTATGGTTGTCGTAAGTACATTTTCAATTCAATCATGTGTTCGTATTTAACAAGTCTGTAGGTTATTTGGACATTCTACTTCGGATCTAATCCATCTTCAACTCCTCGGGCTTTCCTTGACTCATTCGCTCTCGCCAAAGAATCCACCACAATTCACCGGTCAACGATGAACGCTTACGGTGGTCGCCCCGAGACGTCCAACTCTGTTCAACCTCCTCAAATGTACACCTCTGCTCAACTCAACGGTTTCGAGAACCCCTCCCCCATTGGCGGTATCTCACAGGGTGGAGCACGTGGCTCTGCAGTTCCTCAAAGCTTTACCAATTCCATGCAACAACAACTTCCACCGCAACCTAAGAATACCGGATCCAACGACGCTGAGGTTGTACCCCCCACCGAATACCCTTATCGGGCAAAGGCTATCTACAGCTACGAGGCCAACCCCGACGATGCTAACGAAATTTCTTTCTCGAAACACGAGATACTCGAGGTGTCAGACGTTAGCGGAAGATGGTGGCAAGCACGCAAGGAGAGCGGCGAGACGGGTATTGCACCCAGCAACTACCTCATCCTGTTATGAGCAACGATCCATGCATGGATTCCCTGGGATACCCGTTCGGCGATTTGCGATATTTCGCCCGTCGAACACCGTCAGACCCACGCACGGGCTGCTCGTTCATTGTTTGTCGCATTTTAACGTTTTTAGAGTCACGACTCGGCGATTTGGTTTCAGCACTGGGATGGGAAATATGTTGGATGGAGTATATTTGGGATGAAAAAACTCCTCTGTGTTATAAATCGGACCACGGCGCCTACAACTAGGCAATTCTTTTTTACTTTAAATGTCTTCTCTTCTACTGTCCTCACCTATTGTTCTACTTCCGTTTGTCTACTATCCTCGGGAAATTCACGAGTTTCGACTCGTTTCAAAGTTTCCCATCCTCTTTAGCGAAACAACAGCCTGGCCGCTGGCAAAGCTGAGTCAACGAGTTAGTGTGGCTGCAAGCCTAAAGCTAAAAGGAAACCCTCCCATGGACCAGCGAGCAGGCTCGGCTTTGTATGAAGGGATTGTATTTTGTCCACGGATAGTTATGAACAGTACCAAGCAAGCTCTAGCTACAACGAGAAGGGGGAAAGGCATCCCTTCGATATAGTGAACACGATGATTATTGGAATGCGAACTGAGTCTTCTGTGTGTTCATCGAATGTGAATTGGGGCTAAATTTAGGATCTGCAGCTGTTGGGGGTAAGTGATTGACCATTAAAACCAACGGAGGTGGTGTTAAGGTTTTTACTCAGGAACGCGTGGCAGCCTTACGAAAAAATGGGTATCAACAAAATGTCCAGAACTAGCCTATCTTAGACTAAAAAGGTACCATTCTTGTGTTCCAGTTGATTCGGCCATTGGTGTCTGTTTGACTTCGTGCTGAACCCAGTACATTATACTCCCGGTTTGCGGATCCCGGCGAGGGTTATCACTGGCGGGGTCGGCACCTCTTAACATGTCAATGAAGCCGGTGAAAGCCTGGTGCCGATCTTGCTGATCGGTGCGTCTTTCACGTTTTGGGCATGGCGTGTTTCCTGTCAAGATAATCGTGAGCCGCACAAATCCAGCTTCTGTAGAGTCAAGCCTCGGTTGTCGTTATTTTTCCGAACCGGTTAATCGTTTTCGCCGTATCATCCTTCCAATCGCTTTCGGAGCTCCCTCTCTTTTTGTAGCGCCTCCAGCTCCAGTCTCTCCACGCCGTAGCGTAGAGCTTCCTTGCGCTGGCGAACTGCTCGTGCGCGGAGCTTCTCTTCTGCCGTGAGCTTACGACCGCCAGTCCTCTGTTTCTTAGACTTGCCACCGTATTCGTCATAGTCATCATCTGGGCGTGATAAGCGTCCCTGCTGGAGCTCTGCGCGGGCTTTGAGGGTTTCGATGCGGCGCTCCTGGCGCTCAATCTGTGAGTCTGCTCGGGCAAGCAATAGGGCGATATAAGGACCTATCTCGTCTCGGAGAGATGACTCGGCTGCTGAGAGAGTGGGTTGGGGGATGAGTTCGTAGTGCTGAGAGATGTGAGCAAAACGCGGAAGATGTGCTGAAGGAGACAAGACTTACACGGACCGTCTTTAGGACATTGACCAGACGGGGGAAATCGGAGACACCATTATCAAGCGTCTCTACAGATGATTCGAGAAATTTCAGAGATGTGCGCAGCGAGGAGACGCAATCGGAATATGTAGATAGATTGGCAGCGGCCATGATGAGTGATCGGGGGGTTCTGGTGTTGTCGCGGGGTAGATGGTTGAGACAGAAGTTCGATTAGCTTATGCCACCATTTAGCCGCTATATAATAAGGACGGCTTCCTGATATAAGCTCTTATTATTTGGGTCGCGGATAGGTCTTCCAGAGTATATCGCAATTCGTAGTCCGGTTGTTGTGATTCGACGGACGAAACTAAGCGCGAAAGTTGATAAACAACATAAATGACGATAAGTGCACGGACCAATCGCGTAATGCATCTCCAGTTACTCTCCCGAACTTCCTCCGGCAAGATGTCAACCACATCTCATGGTATCTAGGTAAACATCACTTTTATGAATATAGACCGACTGCGTTTTTGCTTCGTGTAAATATTTATTCTAATTCTTCTCCTTTGTTCCTCTTATAGTCTTTGTGGCAAAGTAAAGTCATACTTGGCTAGTATCCTTTTGAACAATACTGGAAGAAACAGACTATTTATTACAGCCATATTGAATTTATGTTACCTAAAAAGGGTATTCGTGATATACTACAATAGTCTTTTAATACAAAAGCGAAATATATTAGAGCTATATAAGACATATGGTCACTTGAATCCCCTGTGGTTGTAGCTTCATTCAGACCTGTTGGATTTTCAAGATCTAGCGTAAAGGAAATTGATAGGAATTATCAAAACCTTGCTATGCCAGTTCTAGATGGTGACCGGAGCGTTATCGTGTTGAATAAGTGTTATAATACCATTTCTATACATGTTTCAGATAAAGGCAATGCATTTGAGATTCTCTCCAAACTGTGCGATTTTGTTGTTGAGTCTCTTGTAAGATCGAGTAATTGCACTTAACAGCAACAGTTTGCCCTTTTTCAGTCATGGCCCTGAATCTTTTATAACAAATAAACAAACTTGCAACCCGTAATCCTTGAGGCATCAGTACAGTTGCTTTAAAACTTCAAGAAATTTCCCAAGTTGTCGTTGCCCCTATCCTAGACTCAAGCCCAAAATATGAGAAAGAACCAAAGTCACAAGTATCGAAACGTTTGGAAATTTGCCTCAAGAAGTTTGGCTTTCAGATGCCGTTCCCCGACCCTTTCATCGAGTTAGCAGTATGAAGCCATGGCTGAACGATAGTGGAAATTTGGCTGTCTGTAGTTATCGTATCACTTCGTCTGCCATATTGTGTCGCCAGTTGCAAACAGAAGGGATATAACCCCTGGTTAGGGTAATATTGTTAGTTAGTATCAGCCAGGACGAGTATTCGATAGTGAACACCCTTCAAATATGCTGTATTCTACATGTGATTGGAAGGGGAGACTGGGAGTCGATAGTTCATTGCAACTACTCCCAGAACGACCACGCCTTGAGGGTTAAAGTAGACCATTTTCTTGATGGTGTTCGTTGAGAGTAAGATTGACTACTTCATGATTTGCGTTCTATATGGTCCCTCACCAATGCCGTTCCTCCGCCAGCCACGGGCTGTGTCGCTCTGTAGTCTTCGCAGGAATAATACCAATGCATTCCTCACTACTAAGCATTACCGTAGCGTTAAGCTACCTTCTCGTTTTCTGAAAAGGGAACACTGGCTACAAGACTTTAGTGAACAGATACCACGTCCAGCATCTAGTCGAGTATCTCTTAACGTGATCAGTGTGGCCGACAAGCTTTGTATTATTTTTGACCAGTGATTTCTCCACTGCCCAGCCCTAATTGCAGTTGCAAATCGTATCACATAGGAAGACTGCGGAATTGCCATTTCCTCTGCACTCCTTGAGGTCTACACAATCCGAGTGAAATACTCATTATGTAATTCGCACATGTGCTGTTTACCGGTGCAATGTATCTACTTCTTCTTGCTGTTCTGGGCTCCTGGCTTGAGATCCGATGACCAACACACTAGCAAGGATCTGTCCACAAACAAACCAGATTAGCAGTTGCAACTCGATTATGAAGATCCGATTTTATGTAGAGTCTCGATATCTAAATTCATGAGTGGTCTTGGGCTTGTCATCATGCGTAATAATCAAAATACTCCTGGATCGTCCCTGCGATCTATACATATCCTACGCTGAGAATAATTCCAGAGAATCACCTCAACTGTTCGTCACCACATAAAGCTGTCCCAAGTTTCGTACAAAGGGATATATTGCACAAGTGTCACGGCCTATTGGACCAGTAACTCTCCTTTTCAGTGGCCTTGGACAAAGGAAAGCTCATCCGGTAATGGCTGGTCCTCTAGCCATCCTCGTTTCGGTACCTACAATATGTTGACCTTCCTAACGGCCTTGATTTTATGCCTGGACTGTATGACTCCGGACAGAGCAGTGATATCTGATTCACAAGGCCGAAATTGTACTCCAAACTAACATGGCTATTAAACACCAAGTCAAGCCAGAAGCCAGGGAACTATATGACTTCGAGCTTCGGGGACTACAGAGTGACTTCTGTAAAGTTAGTACGGTTGTTCTTAAGGTGTATAGTAGTAATTGAAAGCAACAACACCCATTTCGATACCTGAAGAGTACCTACTTTGACAAAGCCGCTCAATTAGGACTTTCCAAGGTACCGCTTGTACAAAGATATCAACTCCCATTAACATTTTTGCTTTACCGATTGTGAGTCCACCTAGTCAGAACTTATACCATGATACGACTACCACTCTTCATCGATGCTTCTTTTTCTCTTGCGCTGTATGTTCACACACCTTGACGATCCGATCGTTTGTTGCTATGCTGGGGGTCGTCGATTGACTAACGCCTCTTTTGCGTCCGGATATGGGCTCTCCTCAATACTGGCGTCATGGACAAGCTGTTCTAAATATTGCCGAAGAAGATAGATCTCATATACAGGTCGCTATTGATAACTCAAAAACGGTTTCGGTTGGTTATGCGAAAGAGTAAACGATGAATCTTGGGTCTCTGAGTTCCGAGCCGAGATAACTGATACTCTGCAGAAGGTATCTATTTTTTCTCTCATAGCTCCCTCTCTCAATGTTGACCATTGTTCAGGCTTCAGATCAAGTGAGAAAGAACGGACTTTGCGTTGCAATGCCTGCTGCATGTCTCCGATGCCAGAAACTGGTACCATTTACTCAAATCGTGTCAGGCAGGGAAATAATCATATTCTATTGCACTTTCCTGTAAGATATGTATCAACCTCCGACTCCTAATAGATTGTATGTATAAGAGTTCCAGACATATGTTTATAGTCCTTGTTAATGGTCATGGTGGTTTGGGGCTCAAAATAACTGGTTACCCTACAGCTACAAACATCCTACCCGCGACATCCTCACCGAATCTTGAAAAAAGAATTAACAATCGTACAATGCTACTGCGCACTTTTATCTTCGAGCACTAGATATGAAAATAGTATACTTACTAGACAGAGCCTCATCTCTATGTGCTTGCTTGGGTGTTGGTGGACGTCACGTGGACTAGAGATTAGATAACAAAGGTTCCGGAACCGGTCCCACTAAATTCCAGCCCCGGCCCTGTTTGGCCTTGGTGGGGACCTAGGGACAGGCAGGAGCCTCTTGCGTGAGCCTCGTCACTGAACCGACCAGCTTGGACTAAACCAAACACGCCCCACGACCTCTGGCTCATCGCATCAACACTTCATATCACCAATCTTTGAACCGTTTTCCTCCACCCTAGCCCTTTACCAACAAATACCCATCTCGAAGGAAGCACAGCGCGGTCACCGCCATCATGTCTGACGGAGTTTTGAAGCCCGAGAAGGACTTCTCGAAGGAGGTCGACCAGCAGCTCCCCGAAGCTGAGAAGTTGGCTGCTGTAGGTTTTTGAGCTTTGGTTTGTTAGATCAAGCTTTAGCTGACACCTTATATAGTCTGGCAACCTTCAAGGCGCCATTGAGAAGCTTGCTGCCCTCGAAAAGCAAACCCGACAAGTACGCTCTCGCGCTCTCACTCCTCCTCTCCACTAATTCGATACCAGGCCTCCGATCTTGCTTCTACATCACGAGTACTGGTCGCAATTGTGACACTATGCAAAAATGCTGGCGATTGGAACCTGATGAACGAACAAACCTTGGTCATGTCCAAAAAGCACAGCCAGCTGAAGCAGGCCATAACCAAGATGGTCCAGACCGTTATGACCTTCCTCGACGACACTCCCTCCCTCGAGACCAAGCTCACCGTTATCGAAACACTACGAACCGTCACAGAGGGCAAGATTTTCGTTGAAGTCGAGCGAGCTCGTGTTACCAAGAACCTTTCCGACATCAAGAAGGAACAGGGTGACCTCAAGGCTGCTACCGAGATTCTTTGCGAGTTGCAAGTCGAGACCTTTGGTTCTATGGACCGACGGGAAAAGACCGAGTTCATTCTAGCCCAGGTCGATCTATGCATCGAAAGTGAAGACTGGACACAGGCTGCTATCCTTGGCCGCAAGATCAGCACTCGCTACCTCTCTCGCAAGCCCAAGAAGACAGCCGAGCAGCTTGAGAAGGAGCAAAAAGAGCGAGAAAAGAAGAGGGCCCGTGGCGAAGAGGTTCCCGAGGAGAAGGAGGATGACACAACTGATCTCAAGCTACGATTTTACGAGCAGCAGATCATCCTTGCCAAGCACGAGGAGAAGTACCTCGATGTGTGCAAGCACTACCGACAGGTGTTGGACACAGAAGCAGTGGAGGAGGACCCAGCCAAGCTTCGGCCCGTAGGTTTGATATTTTCAAAGTCCCGATTTGCCTTACTAAACTGGTATCACAGGTCCTTCAACGCATCATCTACTTCGTCATCCTAGCTCCTCACGATAACGAGCAGCACGATCTCCTTCACCGAATCCACAAAGACACCCGCAACTCAGAGGTCCCAGCTGAGGCCGAACTTTTGCGATTATTTACTGTGCCCGAGTTGATGCGATGGCCCGAGACTGCTAAGAGATTTGGCCCTCATCTCTGCAGTACTGATGTCTTTGATGTGCAGCCTAACCAGTCTTCGGACGACAACGCGCACAAGCGATGGCAAGATCTGCGAAAGCGAGTGATTGAGCATAATGTGCGAGTTATTGCCAAGTACTACACTCGCGTCCAGATGAGCCGTCTCACTCAACTGCTTGACTTGACCGAAGACGAGACCGAGAAGTACATTAGCGAGCTAGTTACTTCTAAGACCGTCTACGCCAAGATTGATCGACCCGCAAGAATTGTCAACTTTGCAAAGCCCCGAGATGCTGACGATGTCCTAAACGACTGGAGTCATGACATGAAGAGCCTTCTGGGCCTACTGGAGAGAATCGATCATCTTATTACCAAGGAGGAGATGATGGCACGAATCCAGCCTGCTAAATAAGATTATGGAGTAAGGGATAGAGCAGTTCATAATTCATGACGGTTTGGGCGGTCTGTAACTATACAGGTTAGATAGTCCTCGGGATGAGGATATATGACATGGCATTGGTGTATTTGTCTATATATCCGTTTATGTGTCGTAATCTATGCATTTGTATCTCCTCAGGAATAAGCCAGCTCTACAGCTCGGCTTTAGGCTCCTTGTCTTGGCCATGTTCCTTGATGAAGCCAGCCAGCGGCGCCGCCCATTGCTTGGAGACAGGCACATGGTGGCCTCCAGGGTGAACAAGCACAAGGGGATCCTGGCAACGATCTGTGAGTGCTCTGCTACGGTCCTCGTCAACCACTGTATCGAGACTGCCGAGAAAGTGCAATGAGGGCGTCTTGATCTTGGGCTCAAAGCAGAACTGGAGCGAGTCGGGAGTTGCCCAAAAGCCCGAATACATAACAGCAAAATTGAGAGGGTTTCCAGAATTGGCCTCCCGCAGTCCCCGTGCCCAATCTCCCTCCTTGCCCTCTGGTAGAGAACGCTCCGGCTCCAAAGCAGCTGCAACAAGAGCTGCCATGGCACCACCTTGACTAAAGCCGCATACTGCGTCGATACCCTCCGCATCACGAATAGCCTGGGAAATGGTGGACATCCCCTCCTCTAGAAGACGGTAGTTTCCTGTAGCCTCATCTTTGCGAAACCATGCCCAAGTATCGGGCTGGTAGTCCTCAGCCTCAGGCTCCTCAGGGGGTTGATAACCGGGGATGTCTTCGGGGCTGAGACGGTTGGGTCCAGTAGCATAGAGGAAGACAGGAAGGAGTGAGATAGGATTGAGAAGCTTGACGATGGTCTTCTCCAAAGCACGAGTCTTGGCACGGAACAAGGTGCCTGATTGTGTGTAGCCTAGTGCATGTTAGTGAGTGAGTTTGAGAGGCTGATGAGCGAGCAAGTCTAGGGTATGACGAATAGGCTGATAAGGAATATGGTGAAGGCGCGGTTTCCTTATCAATGTACTCCGTATGCGTAAAGACTCACCGTGAAGCATGAGTATCTTGATCTCCTTCTTGCCTCCATTGCCATTAGGCTTGGGAGACGATGAGGCAGTCATTGTAGATAGACAAACTTTGTACGAAGGAAATGTAAAGGATGAGGCTTTTCTAGTGGTAGTTGCAGTTGGTCTAACAGCAGAAAATGTGCCAACGAAAAGACGCATCTATGAGAAAATATGGAGTGTAGAAAGGCGGACTTAAGTCGGTGTTGATGAGAAGGGTTGTTGGCCGTATGAGTCGGCGGCGTGGAGTGAAGCGATAGCAATGATTTGTCAGGGAGAGAATTCGCGAAGGACGTCGGGCCGTTGTTAAACATCACACTTTATCTCCACCACAAACACATACGCCAGCAAACATGGTTAGGGGTCTTTCGTGTTATTCTTTTCTTATGTATATGTAGTTTGCGTTACTCATGCATAGTTTGCAGGCCAGATATTGTTCTAAAGTGACTGCTACTGATGTCACAATATTCGTCATTCTTGAACCATAAACTCTATTAGACAATTCATATATCAACGGATTCAAGACTGGTCTATCTTGCTAGCAGCACTCCAGTCTCTCTGACACGAGTACAGAAGCACAAAGGCATGTGGCCATGATGATGGACCGCTACATCCACATGAGCTCAGAAGCTAGTATGTCGCGGTGAGTATTGGGCCTTAGTTTATCTTCCTTGAACAAAAATAGAAATAAACCACGGAGTATGATGGTAGATTTCAGAGTGAGTCAAGGTTGTTTCTTCACGCATCACATCGGTCAGACGTCAGTCCTGACTTTCAGCATATTCGATATTCGGACCTTGAGTGCTTCCTGGACTTCCAATTGCATCTATGAGCAACTTTCGTGCATATCGTGGTATAGGTCAATTAAGCCCTTTTTGCGATTCTATGATACAATTCCATCTCGTGAATCCTGGCCTCGCGTTCGAGCGAATCGACTATGTGCGCTGGCTTGGACGAAATCCCTTTTCCATTCCCTCGAACTTAGTGGCCGCCAGTCTTGGCGTTAGGGTTGCGAGGGTCGTTCTTGAACTCGGCGCCTGTTGTCTCTGGTTAGTCGTCGCTCTGGCTATCGTTCTGTAGGGATCGTACTGTTCATCATAGCGGTCTGGGCGGAGTTAACACCGTAGGCAACGGCAAGACCTATATCCCTAATCAGTTGCTGTCCAGAAGTCGTCGACGCATCAATCGTAGTCGGGCGCGCGGGGAAAATCTCGAGGAGTAATCGGTTCCGTCGGATGAGCTGCGCAATTAGACGTACCGGCAACGAAAAAGGGCCAGTAAGGCTTCACTATTGGAAAGAGTCAGTGGGACACGTTCGCGATGGCGCAGCCGGACAGGTCGCAATTGAACGTACAGAAGGGAGCGTTGAACTTCTTGAGGGGTTGAACACCGAGCCAAGACATGATGACGGATTTCGTGGGTATCGCGGGAGGTAGGTTCGGTTTGATGGACTTCGACGTCGGCAACGGTGCTTTGAGATTGAGATTGCTACAGAACGAGCCTTTTTCCGAACGACAGACCCAGCAAAGCTCCGAGCGGGTTCTGCCGAAGCCGAGCCCGGAACGTTTTCTGTGTGCCTAAGGCTTGAGGCAGTAACTTTTAGGGGTCGCTGAGTCAGAAGAGAGGCACGTACCCACACCTGAGCTGAGGAACAGAAGGCCCAACCGAACCCCGCATTCTTTTGACGCGCTAAGCTTTTACACGTGACGGTAAACATGGGGTGACATCATCGGGGAGCTCCCCAAGCTCAAGCTTTAAGAAGGAGTGTACGTACTGTTAAACCTTCTGGCCTCACCACTCCTGTCACCCTCAATCAAATCAGCCTATTTTCCCCTCGTTCTCTGACCGTACGACCTAAAACTCTTAGAGTCAGTACTCGTCATATATATAAAACAGACAAAAACTCACCCAAAAGTGCGGGGTGAATTATACTCTGTACATTCCTGGGCGTGTAACCGTTCCGTCCCTCCAACTCAATTTCAGTCGCCCAATCCAATCGATCTTCCGCTTCACACTCCTCCTTTTACCAGGCGCCAGGGCAATCTTAATCAAGACTGCTTTGAGCTCTGATACCACCTTGACGCTTATCGCCTGTCTTCCCGCTTCTGCTGTGCCCTCCCCAGCTCTTGGTTGCCACCAATTGCCAATTGTGCCGCATCTGACCTGCTGCTTCCGCTCCTGTTTCCTCTTCTGAACCTCGGTGTACTTTCTTCTTTCAGCACCTCCCCTGTCTCTCCAGATCTACAAATCGACCGCACGACACAAACGTCAAACGTTTAACGTTGTCTGTTCCCTGGAAGATCGCCCGCATCCCCCCCGCGCCTGTGTCAGCTTTATTAAACACGAATTGCGCCTTGCAAGCTTGGAGACTTTACATCTTCATTCCGCATCCTCAGCTTAAGCCCCAACCGATCAAAATGCTCAGTCGCCAGTTTGCACGCGCCGCCGCCGTCACCCCGCGCGCTGGTGTGCGAGCTCTGAGTTCGACAGCGGTTCTCAACGGCCACACGCCCTCTCTGGGAGATGTCAATCCTTCACACGCAGAGGTCGACAAGTTCAGTCAGAAGCAGAGGGAATTCCGCGAGCACCTGGTCGAGACACAGAAGAAGCGAGAAGCCAGTTCGTTTACCTCCCATCCGAAGCCTGCTAACGTTCCGTTCGCCAAGTCGGACGAGGGCTCACAGAATGATCATGTAGGACGCACCGAAGAGGCTAAGGAGCCTGAGCCTGCCCGTAAGGCGGGCCCGTTAACAAACCTTATCTACGGTACCAAGGAGGGTCGTGAGCTCGACGCCCAGCTCGAAGCAAGCTTCAGTCAGGTTCTCGCTCGTGGCAAGTATGTCCACTCGATCGTTCTTCACGAGGTCAAGCCCGAGAAGGTTGACGAGTATGTCGAGCTTGTTGGTAAATGGTACCCTAAGATGGCCAATGCCCCCGAAAACAAGGTGAACCTGGTTGGAAGCTGGAGGACTGAAGTTGGCGACTGCGACACATTCGGTATGCATGTACTTGATCCCATATGATGTTTTGTTTACTGATCTTGATATAGTTCACATCTGGGAATACCAAAAGTACGAGGGTTACCACCAATCTCGACACTCTATCACTCACCACCCCGAGTTCGCCGACTTTGATAGCAAGCTGAAGGGATTAATCAAGTCCAAGAATATTTCTCTCATGCAAGAGTTCTCTTTCTGGCCGACAACTCCTCCTCGATCGCTCGGAGGTATCTTTGAGCTACGCTCCTACACACTGCACCCCGGTAACCTGCTTGAGTGGGAGACACACTGGCGACGAGGCCTCAAGGCCCGTCGTGAGGTTATGGAGGGTGTTGGTGCCTGGTTCGTCCAGATTGGCGACCTCAACACAGTCCATCACCTATGGCAGTTTGCCAACCTGGAGGAACGTCGTAGCCGCCGCGAGCACAGCTGGCAGGTTGAGGGTTGGAGTGACACTGTTCACAAGACAGTGCCTCTGATTCAGAGCATGAAGTCAAGAATTCTTGTTCCCATGCCTTGGTCTCCCGTCCGATAAATGCCCAATGACGATATTCTGACACAACATCACCTTCAACACCTCAAGCGGTGTCCTGATGGACAGAGCGTGTCCTTTTCACTCGAGCTTGATTATCATGAACATACCGCTTGTACGAGATTAGAGGCTGTCGTTTTGCGTTTACTGCAGCATGGTTAACTTTGTTTTTTATGTCAATAATCTTCACGGATTCAGCAGAGGAGCGACGGAACTTGGGTCATGGATTGCATGCACAGATGTATAGTCTATTTCTACGAATTCAGTTAAAAGACACTGACATCGAAAATGTGATGATATGGTGACATGAATTATGAACGCTTGGAATCTGAAAACAAAAGCCTGACCAAACTTGGCTATTCTCACCATAACGCCAGGGTATCCAATCAATTTACATGTAGAGCTGCTCACATGGCGTTTCCCCTCACTGCTAAGAGTCAACGCTGAGGACCTCAGCAACATTTCTCCTTGCTTGGCCAAGCATGTGACTCAGGTAGCTAAGCTTGGACTGAATGGAGATGAGACTTGGATCTGCGCTTTCGACGCGTACCTTTTCCCGGACATATACTTCCTGAATATCATTACTATCCACGTCGGCAGCCGATGATCCTGGCTCCGGGGTATGGCGGGCGCTGCCCCGCTTCGAGCTGCTCATGTTGGACCCCTGTGTATTGTACCGGAAAATGGTGTCCATCTCGTCGTGCTCCAAACGGCGGACTGTGCCAAAAGCTAGACCAAGTTTGGTGCCAAAATGGACATGTCCATGAACAGGCTCAAGAGCCCGCAGCCAGAGTATTATACAGCTTTCCTGCAAACCGAGGTAGAAGCTGAGGTTAGGCCCTATCGACGGCACAAACTGACTTGGTGGGCATGAGTGCATTTGCCAAGCAGGATCAGAGTCTGTCAAAGGGGGACCTTTAAGAATAGCCGACGCATCGGCCAGAGAGTCGGCGAGAACATTAAGAGTAGAAGCCAAAGAGTAGGCATCCTGCGGCTTAGATAGGGTTATACCGAGCAGGTCAATAGATTGGTTGAGATGGCCATGCAAAGCATCGAGGCCCTGAATATGAATGACGTCTGATTGCGAAAGCGATAGCGTTTGTGGGGGTATCGTTCGAAGCTGGAGATGTAAAGTCTGGGGTCAAAAGATGTCAGCTTGCAGAACGAGGCTGACATTGCATGTGGGGAGGACATGAGCTTAATGGGTAGCCTTACGCCTTTGACGATGCGAGTACCGACGCGCGTGAGTGTACCCTTTACTTTCTCGTTACGTGGTGTGCTCATGACAAGAGTGCTACCGGGATCGATAGGCGCAAGGAGCGCATAGCAATCTTCAAGGCCATGTTTGAGATCGCGACAGACTTCGAGTGTTTCGTTGACGATCCAATCCAGCTCGCGCGCCTTGTCAAAGTAGATCAGCATGTTGTCCCGAGCTTGAAAAGTGTAGCGAGTTTGAAAGATGTCTCAAGGTTGACTCTTTCGTCTTTGCGCATGAGGGTCTAGTACCTGGGTCTCGGAGGCTTTAAGCCTGAGCTCTTCGGGCGCGATTGGAGGCCAGATTGCAATGGACATGTTGAGCGGACGCCTAGCTGGTGAATAATGCGTGGGAAGTGATGTAGGCAGCCATGAGCATCGATGATGGCGACGAGCAGACGTTGTTTGGTGGAGAGATGGTGGCTATTGACGAGTTGGAGATGGGGGAATAGTTCAAAAAGGGACCTAGTTCAGGTGAGCTCTGAGCTTGGAGGTGACGTCGGGTCTGTTGTAGCGGCCACTAAAGATACCAAGCGTGCAGGCAGATGCGCCACACTGTTGTGGCGTTCTTCCACTTTAAATGCCGAGATGCATGACTTGAGAATAGAGAATTACAAGATGATAAAATAGGCTATTGAATTAAATTGATCTTTTTATACACTTATAATTCATGTTCTCCAATACGATCGCAAGTCTTTGATTATGGATGCCATTTACTCCTTTTCGTGAACAAACTATCATGGTAGTGGGGGTTATGTATGTCAGGAAACTTTCTTCATGAGATTTCTTCCTTCCCAACATCACACCAATCTCACTTACACTAGGCACATACAATGCGAAACTGAACACATTTGAAAAAGAGAACGAACCAAGGAAGCGGATCTGGGATCAACATTGTGCCAAATTATTAGTTCTCACAGCATTGAGGATTCCTCGAGTACCCTGCATCAGGCAGCCAGCCAAATCTCATAACACAACTGACACGATGGCTTCAACTGAGGCTTCCAAGGCCCCAAACAAGGTGCATGGCACACTGACCAAGCTTCCTCCCATGCCACAAGGTAAGCCATTCGCAAAATTTCACAGACAAGTGACTGACACTTCTCTAGGCGCCCGCATAGAGAAGCGCCCCTTAACCAGGCGCCAGCCTCCAGCATCATCAAAGTCCCGTATCATCTACGTGTCCTCCAAAACGCCATTCATGGCCGCCGTAAAGCGCGCCCGTAAACAGCTCGACGCCTCGCTCAAGACTGAAGGCGCGGCGTCAAAGTACGCGTCGGTCCATTCGCGTATTGAGACCCTCAAGCGAACCGGCGGCGGAGACACGGACAGTGCAGTCGTGACGGTCGCTGGCTCGGGAAAAGCGATCGAGAAGACGCTCGCGGTCGCAGGGTGGTTTGAGCAGGAGGGTGACTGTGAGGTCGAGGTGACGACAGGTACCATTGGCACGGTGGACGATGTGGTGGCTGATAGAGACGACGAGGACGAGAGCCGTCTGAGGAAGCTCAGTTGCCTAGAGGTCCGGATCAAGCTCAAGTGAGATATTTCTGCAAGCACGGCGATAAGAATCTGGGGGACACGGCAGTGGGATCGTGTCGTATCAGATCTACGAGGTTAGTTACCTTGCATATGCGAATCCATGTTTAGCACGTCTTTGCTGACGATTTCTCATCTCGAAGGTCCAACAAAGTCCACGGAGGCCGAGCCGGAATGCACGGATATGCAGGCGCAATCCACCAAGGGCATATCAATCTGACAGTATCGAGATCTGAGTTGATTCCTGCATTTTAAGGAGTTAAGGTCTTTCTTTTTGGACCGCGGATCCGGACGATTTCGGTCAGCCTGGAGTACAGTGATTATGAATCAGTCAAATGAGAGATCCGTCTGACATTTGGACGAAGTTTCAATGGTCGACAGCGGCTTTGGTATGAGTGGCATAGTTTCAAATAGCCGCCAAGAAAAGGAAGATGCCGATTGCTTGATAATCCATCACAACACACCTTTCTCATGACTTGGTTAGCTTATTAGTTTCGAACAAAAGGACCTCCTCGGGGTACAAGGTCAATAGAGCTTGTAGAATTAATAGAGCAAGATTGTGAACAGCTTGACGCTGATTATATATGGTTTCGGAACAGGCAAGGCATTTAGTTCATCGCTATACCCAAATGAAGAACAAAGAAGAAGAGATGGTGGAGTCTCAACATGTCTGCGCCGCTCAATGCATCATCCAATCCAACCCTTTCCTTTCCGGTTCATTCCATTCCCTTTCTCTTCTCCTTGCTGGCCGGTCAAAACTTGACGCGGGTGTTGTTAAAAGCTTCAACTCCTGTGCTACGCCGAGGGATCCGCTAATCCAATCAGGATCCCTTATGCAATGCTAAAATATCTTTTCTTTCATGTCATTCGGGTCTTTCGGTCGTCATGGGAGCATTCTTATGTAACACGGTAGGCACTGAGTCTTGTGATTAGGCACGGTCTCTTTAAGATGGGGAGTATGAGTCAAGGAAAAGAGAGGGCCAAAAAAAGACTTACTCGATAACCAAGTGTTCGCCACGCCAGGCACCACTGGCCACCCACAATCCACAGTTGACTATCTCGGCATACCGCTTGTCGGAAGTCTTGAATGTCGCGAACATGCGAAATCCGTAGCGGCGTGGGTCGATATCCTTGGGGGTCCGGGGGCTTAATAGAGTGTCGAGGACGTCTGCAGGTCCTGAGAGGGAACCGCGTGTACGCATCTCAAGCCTGGTGAATTTCGTTAATTTCACATGCAACTCATGATGAGTGCGGAAAGGACTTACAGCGCGGGCTGTTCATCACTCGTCTGGACAACAAAAGCGCCTTCAACAAGTCTCATGGGTCTAAACCCACGTGCTTGACCAAGATCATAACCACCTGCCTATACGCCACACATAAAATCCTCCTCAGTCAGCCACGGATTGGAAAAAAGCGCAGAATCTGTAAAGGGTTTAGGGATGAAAAGAATAAGGTGGACGTACAATGACGCGGCCGTGGCCAAAAGACCCAGACCATACACCGGCTGCAACGGTAGTGATCTCTTTGGTATTGCCTGAATCAACATGTACGGCCTCCTGGTTTAAACGGACGGCAATTCGAAAGTCAAAGTCGAGGGCCGGCATCGGAAAGGCGAGCCCTGGGCATGGGAAGTGATTGAGAGAGCGTTGGCAAGCCTCTTCGACGGTTCTAAGAATAACCAGAGTATAGTCAGCAACTCGACGTCTTACATCCTGTGTTTCAATTTCTTGCAAATCCTCGAACTTACTTGCCAGGTCCCTCTCGACACTCGCGCTCGGCTTGAACCCTGTATAATAGACCTCCATCATTGAAACAACCACTTCCGCTTCCTGACCCGTCGTTGCAAAATTGTTGCGCGTGTGTGGCGGGTTGCTCTAGAGGTGGTATTCTTGTATCCCACTCGGCAGGCATATTCTGTGGTGGACATGCCGAGGGTTGTTTAAGAAAGGGAGTCGAGTGAGGCAGACATGTCGATTCGGAAATATCGGTTGGTGCGGTGCTCGTAGGCAGCGAGAAGGATAGAGTATCGGTTTCGGTCGCCATGGTTCGGTTCGGTTTGAGTGGATTGAGTTGAAAGTTTGGGTGTAAGTGATGTATGAGACTTAGACGCTCCGGGGCTGTCTTGTGTGTCGCAGTTTGGCTTGGCTGGTCGGTGATGATTTTCAATGATCTATGATATCATCTGAATACTTTTGTCGTTTAGATGGAAATAATGATTGTTATTCCACAAATTAACAGTCTCGGGTTGGTTGCTTTAATAACGTTATGCTCGCGGGTATGTATCGGAATTGATGGCGGGAGGCGGCAAGCAATATATATATGGTCCCCCCCCTCGGCTTGCTTTGGCTTGGCTTGTGTAAGCGGTTTGTGGATGGAGTAAGTGTCGCAATTCCCGAACCCCGAAGGCGAATTATTAGTAAATATTTCTGAACCGGAGCTCGACTTGTATTTGATTATTTGGAATATCGATGATATGTTGATTATTTAGTTCAGTCGTCGATGAAGCAAGCAGACGAAGACGAGAAGTGGTGATAGTCGCAACCACACGGGAGGAGGGAAAGGGCAGGATGGCTCAAGGTATTTAACAAGACAAGGCCGGACAACAACGCCCATCACATCACTACAACCCATCCATCCATCCCCCACTGCCATTTGAGTCAAGCTCAAGCTAGGGGGTGTATAAGGCGCGCGGTAAACACTCCGTAGTCTACAGCACATGTCCCGCGTGCGGTACAAACAAGGGCGTGAGCTCAGGTCTCGCCTGTTTTGTCATGCTTGTAAATCTTAGGTCCTTGGGCAATGGAGTTAGGGTGCTCCGCAGCCAGTTGGCGGGAGATGGCAATGTCCCGAGGGTCACTACTAAGCAAGAATTTAGTGTACATTCTACAGCACAGAAAACAGAAACAGCAGACTAAGTTAGAGCCTAGAGCCTGTAAGGATAGAGAGGTACAAAAAAGTGTGGCTGACTCGACCTCTCCCAGGGTCCAATTACAGAGCATCTGCAGGGTGTTTATATCCGCGGCTTTTGGGTGATCTAGAGGGCGCGCCGCCGGATGAAGACATAAGAACAAGGGCTAATCGCCGATCTGGGTGGAGATCATGTTAAGAGAGAGACCCGAGGCAGCGGGCAGGTTGTCGTTTTGCAGTTAGTGCACTATCTAAAAGACCTTCTCGTCGATTGCCAATGATATACGTACGGATAACAAGACAAGACAATCACTTACTATTCTGTCGCCTGTGCCATGGACCGTATGGATGCTACGACGCCCCAAGCTTCCCGCTTCCATAGCCCTCGGACGCTTTACAAATATGTCTCGAATTATTGATTACCTACCTGTCCAAGGCAGGTACTATATGCAGCGATTGCACTTCGCTGGGACTTAAGCAGTGTAAAGTCCGACCACTGGCTAATCTAAGCGAGGCTTTTCCATCCGGCATTCTCGGACAACCTACAACGGCCGAGAGCCCGGGGTGTGTGGCAAGCTTCAGGGCTTGAGCTTCGAGAAGATGCCTATTGTCATAAACGCTGTGTGTGTGGAAGTAGAAGAACAAATTTGGCCAAGGCCAGTATCAGTGATTCTTGAAATCTTGGAACTTACTTTGCTCTGGTCATTTACAATCATTCGCGTCTGTGGCTACTGGCGGCAAACGAGACCAAACTCCGCCGTGACTCCGGATATTAGAGAAAAAGGGCTGGGCTGACAAATTGCAACGTTAATTCCATGACTACATGGAATTACCCGAATTGGGAACAAGATATGATGCAGCTGCTAAAGTTCATAGGATCCCAGGAGTGCATAGATACGGAGTATATTATTTTGTTTCTCCACAGATCCGTACAAGGTCAGTCTTCTCTGCCACTGTTGACACCATTATCTTCGCTGTGCGCAGTAACACCTTCATGTGTGACACATTGGAACTCTCCACGTTGTATTGTTTACCTGATATGCAGACCTGAGCATCTCAAGTTCTACAGCATTAGAGCATCCTGCTTCGGAAATGGGGGCGGGGACATGCATTCAACCTCTCACGGCTGGGGCCATCATGATTACTTTGTGCCAAGAAAATACTCACCCTCCATTAAAAACTGACATCCGAGATGGAGGGTTGGCTGCTGTACTAGCCACAACTGTCTATGTCAAACTGGTCTTAGAAACACAAGAAGATCCTGATAGGCTGGCTATTATTATCTAATTGAGATTCCTCAACCTCCAAAGAAACCAAAGTTCAAACAACATCCATATAACTCCACTATACGGACTTTACAACAAAGGGCGTGCATATATGGGCAGTTGACACGAGGACCTATGACAAGGCATAAGGCGCAAATCGCTACATGCGCCCTATGTAATAACATTACCTGTTCCATACTCTAGTGACATTAGTCTATCTCTCGTCGGAACCAGATTGCGATTCCGATATATCCCTCGGTAAACATCGAGTTTCCCGAACCGTGAAGCTGTAGCTCTCAAGGCCGTGATTAACCACGACTTACACATCGGTCATAGTAAGCTGAAAAAACAAGGTTTGACGGGATGCGGAATTGTATCTGCGTGTGTCTGTCCAGTTGTTCAAAAGCATCACCGACATTCGCTTAGTGCTTCGTCAGCAACGCTCGGCGGGCTTTAGGATGGACATGGGTTTAGCTGACGGTGTCTGTATAGACCTTGGAACCATTGATGTGTAATAAGGTAGAGGTAATGAGGTAGAGTAGTAGTAATTAAGACCGACGAGTCCGTCCGGGCGTGACTACCGGACCAGATTGGGTATTAAGATTCAGCCTTATAGATCACAAGATAACTTACTTTGCTTAGCAACGATGGGGAGTCTAAGAACATCAATTCTGGAATCATCTGCTCGCCATCGCAAAGATCTGCATAGCTTTAAGAACACATACAATGAGAACATTCACGGCTTGCTAGTATTTAGCAAAGAGACGCGAGCTTGACCCAATTCAGACCTGATTCTTGCCTATATCTCGGCCTCTCCAACCATAATAACTACGAATCGCAACTATCATGGCTATGTGGTTGCAAATATTTAGCCAGCAAATCGATAGATAATAGCATCTTTAATACCTAATTTATCTAAGTGCCGAGCACCTCGTCTTCTTCCATCACGCGAGACTCGGTAATCAAGACTCTGATGAGAACTGAACCCGCCAAGGTGTTTGCGTATGCGAGACACAAACTGCACCGCTGCTACACAAGTTACATCGTATGTCCATGTCGGAAGCCAAAAAATTTCTTGTTTGTTCCAATTGCTCATGACGAAAGGGTAGAGCAGAAGGGTTCTTTGTTCCTCAGGGGTTACCAGTTACCTCGACCTTTCACAATGAGATCTGCTCTCTGGATCCTCTTTTTATGAAGACGATCATGGCCTTTTTATCGCCGACACGCAAGCTGGTTCCATTATAATTGCAACAAGCAAGTTTCAGAAGCACGATGGAGATTCTGTAACGAAGCTGCTCCGCCAATGCCTGCCTCTCCTGCAAGTTAACCCCCCTGTCGATAGGTTTTTCTCGCCTGTTTCGAAATCTCCAACGCAACGCTAGAAAAGGCTTGTTCTGCAACCTTATTCACAGGTGGTATTTCGAGATCATTAACTTGCGTCACCTCGTGAGACGAATTGCGATGCAGGATAGATGCACATTTTCTGACAAAACAGGCCGCCTGCATCCCTTGCCGGTTCGATATCTTATCTGGGCAGTCTAGCTTGGTATGGCAAGTGACGATATTGCACCATCGCCGTGTACATCTTGTGTGATTGTTCAAGTACGATATCGCAGATCGAGATGCCTCTTGTCTCCCTTTTCTTCTCGGCGACAGCATATTATTCTGATTATGGGTATCATCCATGGCGGCGTAGGTGCTTCTTAGTTTAGAGGCGTCTTACTCTTGCAGCTCGCTAACCCCTGTGGCTGAGTTGCTGTTACAGCGCCCTCCTGCTGCAGGAAAACGGCTTCTCCCATAGTATTTGCTCGGATCATTACAGCAAACTCACTGATTTTAGTATCATATAATTTCAGGGGTAACTCCCCTCCAAGGGTACTTGTCAAGCAAGTGTAGGAAAGCGGGTCTTCGGTGTCACTTCCATCAATAGTAACATTCTCCAAGCCGCCTTCCTCAACTCATCTCAAGATAGTAGTCGCGTCCTCCGTGCCGTGCTTTCCTGAAGTTGCAACTCGCAAGGTACCCAGTAAGAATCTCTCCACGTTCCACGTAATTGACGACGAGAGTGGAGGCTGCGGTCCTTAAACTCATTCTTCCCTTACTCTCGGATATCTACAGCGCATATCCTTCTTTCATACAATCATTCTACTCAATACCGCCTCACCTTATTCTTGTCTTTTCTTTTCCCCTGTCCCTTCAGCACGAGCCTTGCCTTACACCAGATAACGGCTGGGGCTTCTGTCGCATCTTCCTCATTTTCATGCCCTTGACTCATTGGCTGATTTAAACATACCAACATCTCGGCAGCTCCGCTTTGCAACAGCGCCGTTGGTGAGCTTACTTCTTCCTGCGTAGCTACTCCTACTGCAGCTGTAGCGTACAGAAATAATTGGATCACGACAGGACCTCAATTTGTCCAGGGTCCAGTCCTTGCAGTTCTTGTCCCTGACAGCGCAACAGCTCCACCGTCTCCAGTTGGAGACCCCCTGGGACTTTGGGGATTCGCCCTCGACTCAATTTGACCATTGCCCACCGTGATCAAATTCCTCCATGAGCCACGGATACACACACTTTTTTCTGCTTCTTCATATCGCATTTCTGGCTGCTGCCATTTATTCTCTTCTCGACACCAGCTTTCGCCTGGCCACATTCGCTTTTTCTATGCTCTCATAGCCTAGTCCCTTCGTTTCTCGACCTTCGCTTCTTACCCCTGTCCTTTATCCTGGGCATTTCGCTCCTTATCAACGAAACTCCAAAAAAGTTGCGACTTGGTACATACCTGGCAAAATCACCGTCGCTGCGCAGCCCCGTTGTCGCCATGATCAACTCTCGCCGTGCCGTCCTGGCAGCGGTCTTCATCCTGACTGTCTTCTTTCTCCTTACGCGAACTCACAGCTCGACACCTGTAGTCCCAGCTGCCAAAGATGCCGCTGCCGCTGCCGCTGCCACCGCCGATACAAGCAAGAACGAAGCCCCTGCCTCGAATCAGGCCGTGTCACCACCTCTCGAGGAACAAAAGCAAATGGAGGTAAAGGAGCGTCGCACACGGCCTCGCATCGACATGTCGGGCATGACCACCTCCGAGAAGCTTGAATATGCCTACCCTTACGATGTTACGATCAAGTTCCCCGCCTACATCTGGCAGACGTGGAAGCAAAGTCCTGATCAGGGTGATTTCCAGTTCAAGGACCATCATGCTTCCTGGAGAGAAGAACATCCCGAATTTGTCCACGAAGTTGTGACCGACGACGTTGCTATCAACCTTATTCGCATGCTCTATGCTACAGCCCCCGAGGTCATTGATGCATACCGAAGCCTCCCCATGCCTGTCTTGAAGGCCGACTTCTTCCGTTACCTAATCTTATACGCCCGAGGCGGTATTTACACTGATATCGACACCTACGCTATCCAGAGTTCTGTCAAGTGGCTTCCCGCTCAGATCCCTCGCGATACTGTTGGCTTGGTTATTGGCATTGAGGCGGACCCAGACCGCCCCGACTGGGCTCAGTGGTATAGTCGCCGTATCCAGTTTTGCCAATGGACGATACAAGCCAAGCCCGGACACCCTGTGCTTCGCGACATCATTACCCGCATCACCAAACAAACTTTGGACTTGAAACAACAGGGCAAGCTCGAGAAGTTCCTTGATCGAAACGTTGTTGAGTTCACGGGGCCTGCTGTATGGACAGATGTTATCATGGAGTATTTCAACGATGCACGTTTCTTTGATATGTCAGGAAGCAAGGGCCCAATTGACTACAAGAACTTTACTGGTATGGAAACTAGCAAGCGAGTGGGTGATGTGGTTGTATTGCCTATCACGAGCTTCTCACCTGGAGTGGGACAGATGGGTGCCAAGGAGCCTGACGACCCCATGGCTTTTGTTAAGCATGATTTTGAAGGTATGCAAAGGCTGCAGTAACCTACCGGCCAATAGCAACTAACAGGAGACAGGAACATGGAAACCAGAGAGCGAACGTCACATGGGCGAGCAGCAGCAACAAGAGGGACAGCAGGCACCCCTGCAGCAATAACACCATAATTCGAACAACAACAACCACAACCTATGATACCTAATGTTTTGGCAACGACTTTGAAGATTTACTTCTTGAACCTGTATATTTCAGCAGCTACTCTTTACTCTTTTCTAATGACACAATTTGTGTGTCTATTTCAGGGGCTGGTTTCCGCATTCGTGGTTTTAGTTGAAGTCCGTTGGGCTCCGGCAGTGGCATCGCGAAGCAGAGGGATGCAAAGTAAAAAGTTTGAGGAGAGCGGTACTAGATTTCGTTTTGTGCTTGTGAAAGGCATGGCGAGGATGTCATTTTTCTGCGTTTTGGGATAGATTTGCTTGTACCTGATCTTGTTTTCAGTACTGTTCCCTTGTCTGTCACGGATGCTGTGCGGATGTTAGGGAGGAAGGAGTTTCTCAGGATGGCATTAGGAACTGCATTAGCAAGTATATAATGAGTTCTTGTCTGATATGGAATGGACAAGATTTGTCGAGACATTTTGGCCCAGAGCTTCGCCAACTTGTGGGTTGGAAAGCTTTATAAGTTTCAAGTGATATTCTAAACACCACTTTTACCACGTTCTAGTAACTAATGCCGCTCGCAAAGAGCGAGCCATGGACATTCCTGACCATATCTTCTCGCGAGCTTGACGTGGATTTATTTGGACACTTTCTGATTATGTTTGTGATTTGGTGTTCTTGATGATGGTTCCCAAACTACACAGTCTGTTGCCGGGCACGCCTATGTAGTTGCCGTAGTATGTGCGAGCTCAGTAGTCTCGGTTTTCGGCTTGAATCATAACCGATGTAAACTTGTTCCCGTGAATTTGAAGCTGTAGCCACGAGTTGTTGGTGCTGAAGGACGGCTCTTAACCCGCCCCCGCATTTCCCCAGGTTTCTCGGTGAATTTTCAGCCGCGATTGGCCCAGATTGAGCCGCTGAAGAGGGGCCGTTACAGCTGTGGAGAGGAAAGAGGAGGGGGCACAACTGGAAGGAGCAATGGGATGAGAGAATCAAGGAAGGGCGGTTCGTGGCGGTGATAGCCGAGGGCCAGACGTTGCCTTTTATCTTTGGTTCTTTTGTCATTTATGTTACGATGTAACTCCATGTTTAAGAGGTCGAAGTGAGCTCATTCGGCTTCTCCCACGATCAAGCAGGACCGATTACTATCGACAGATATCTCATACATATGCGGGTCTCATGAGTTGTTCTGCAATTGGACCATCAGCTTCTTAAACCACTTTCCTCTCGATATATCCTCTCAATTCTTTCTTCATTCAACTTGGCATTTTCAACTTCACATTGAAGAAGTCATCACACTTTTCACTATGCAGACCGCAATACGTCAGAGCTTAAGACGGACTCGTGTATACACAAGAACAGCCCCCAGAACGTGCCAGTTGAGAGGCTTGGCTACATCTAACTTGAGTATCCGATGGGGTCCCCAAGACGTACGTACATAAATCTTATGAGTCTATCCACTCATAAAGACACAATAAATCTCATCAGGGACTAACACATCAAAGCCTCCCCTCTACAAAGGCACGATCCCAGAACACTTTGCCTCAGTTGTCTCAGAGCATGGCGATCGAGAAGCAGTCATTGCCCGATCTGCAGGTGTCGATGCTCATGAGTCAACATTAACATACTACGCCCTTGACTCGCTATCCAACAGCCTCGCCCATTCTCTCTCCTCACTCGGCGTTCGCAAAGGCGACTGTGTTGCCATCTCGCTAGGCAATGGGCCCGAATTTGCAGCTCTAACCTACGCTTGCTTCAAGCTCGGCGCTATTCTCGTGCCGCTGAACCCCGGCTTCAACGAACGTCAAGTAGCAGCGGCGCTCAAGCATCTAGCCGTCGAGACTCTCATCATTGGGGCTGTAACAGATCTTGCTTATAAGCCTGGGAGAGGACGGAGTAATCAACATCTCCTGCAGGGCATTGTGGGAGATGTTTCAGCGTCCAAGATCCAGAGCGAGACGGTCCCCTCTTTGCGCAACGTTGTGGTTTTGGACAACTTGGCGCATCATCCAGATGTCAAATTTGACCTCAAGGCATGCCGAGCTTTTACCCCTTATTCATCCCTTATTGATGGCTCGGTTAAGACTGTGAGCCCAGACTCGCCTTTGAAACCAAGTGATGTTATCAACATCCAGTTTACATCGGGTACTACCTCGCTCCCCAAGGCAGCTATGCTTTCGCACCGCGCCATTCTCAATAACGGTGCTTTGATAGCGCATCGAATGGGTCTTCATCCCGATGATCGTATCGTTGTGCCTCCTCCGCTGTTTCATTGCTTTGGCTGTGTTCTGGGATACATGGCTACGGCTACCACGGGCGCCAGCATTCTCTTCCCCAGTCCTGCCTTTGATCCCGAGGCCACTCTACGCATGGTAGTTGACCACGAAGCTACGGGTCTTTACGGTGTAAACACTATGTTAGTCGCTGTTCTCGAAGCTCTTGATCGAGGAGATGTTGTCTCACAACCACCCCGTCACCTACGCAAGGGTATCGTTGCTGGTAGCAGCGTGCCCCCTTCACTAATGAGTACCCTATATAAACGCCTCGGTCTTGAGGATCTTGTGATCTGCTATGGAATGACGGAGACAGCGCCTGTGAGCTGCATGACGAGCCCTTCAGACCCTGTCAAGAAACGCACTTCATCTATTGGCCGTGTTATGCCTCACACAGGGCTCAAGATCGTCGACCCTCTGGATCATAACAAGATTCTGCCTGTTGGAGAACGAGGCGAGCTTGCGGCGGCGGGATACCTTGTCATGGAAGGTTACTACGGGGACGAAGCCCGCACATCTGAAGTCCGTGTGCCAGACCCAGATGATGGGACGATATGGATGTATTCTGGGGACGAAGCTGAGATGGATGAACAGGGCTATGTACAAATCACAGGCCGTATCAAAGACCTCATTATCCGCGGCGGAGAGAACATCCATCCTTTAGAAGTGGAAGATTGTCTCCTTACTCATGAAGGCGTCCGGGAAGCTAGTGTTATAGGAGTTCCTGACGAGCGATATGGCGAAGCAGTCGCTGCCTTTATCATCCCAGCGCGCGGATGGACACCTTTGGATCATATGGAAGACGTGCCCCTCGATAGAGCGAGGGCCGAGGAGGACGGGACCTTGACAAGAGATGGGCTGAGACAATGGGTCGCGGCAAATCTATCCAAGCATCTCGTGCCAAAGTATGTGTTCTGGATTGATGAGTATCCTAAAACACCGAGTGGAAAAGTGCAGAAGTACAAGTTGAAGGAATACGCCAAGGAGGTCTTGGGCGACGAGGGGGTTAAAGCAAAATGAATGATGTAGGACTGTTATTTGAAGTGGTATATTGCATTGACAGCGTTAATTGAGGTATCTATCATTCGCATACCGGCTATCTTTCTCTTCTTAAGACAGCCAAGCAGACATGATCAAAGTGTTTTTCATCCAAGTCCCTCAAAATCATTAAAATGAACTTTCTTTTGTCTTCATTGCCAAGAATCAATCATCGTCTAGTGGCGGCCGTCTATCTTTCACGGAGCTCTCCTATGCAAAACCTACGAGGTTCCTGGCCTCGATTGGTTTTCGCCACTCTCCTCTACTGACCAAGTCATTATGATAGCAGAAAAGATAAGGGGGGAAACCCGTCTCCAAAAATGCAAGTCCCAAACATAAAGTGAGAAAAACCGATCAAAATGCGAGCATCACTCGGATGTGGAGTGAGGAATATGTGACGTGGAACCCCGTTAACTCCGACTTGTTTCCTCGTCTAGTCGACCTGCTTCTCGCAGCCAATGCGACCCAGCAACTCCTTTCGATCGCTGTGGCCGGGAAGGCTGACACCTGAACTGCTGGCCTGCTTCTTGACGCCTGATCGGCGCTCCCAGTTGCGGAGATCGAGCTCCTCGACACCAACTTCCTCCTCGAGAGGCTGAGCCTCCTCATACACGAACTCCTCTTCCTCCTCCTCTTCGCCGCCCTCATCATCGCTTCGGACGTCTTCAGCATCACCTCCCTTGAGAACCTTGATGATGACACGGACGATCATGGTGAACCATCCGATGGTGATCACTTGGAGGAAGAGGAGGGGAGCAAGGAAACTCCACTTGACAGTCTCGTTGTAACAAACAAGACCCTCGGGGTTGATGAAGGGCTCGGCAAGGTATCCCCAGCCAGCTGGAGGATCAATGGGGCCAATCATGTTATCGTTGTTTCCCTTAAAGCAACCGTTGGGCATGATCCTGGGGGTGTCGGAGTAAATTGACCAGCAGGCCGCAATGTACAAGACGTGGCGGGCAAAAAACCATGAAACAACGAAGAGGCCGAACATGACATCGCAGAGCGTGGAGAAACCACAGTACTTGAGACACTTGGCGAGCTGTAGTTCATTAGTGATTGTGCTTAAGGAGCTGAAGTTCTAGGACTCACAGGGAGGAACAGGTCAACAACATCCATGATGACGAGAATAAAGTTACCAACGCGAGTGTGGTGGTAAGCGTAGCAGGCGAAGATAAGAGCGGTAGTGACAATGTGGTGAGTAAACATCTGCCAGTGGTCCTTACGACGCTCCTCAATGTTGATGACAATCATCTGCTGCAGCCAGAACGCCCACTGGCAGAGAAGGTAAGCCTTCATGATTCCATCAAGCTCGCGGTTGGGCCAGTCGGTCCAGAGGTTCTCCATGCTCATGTAGTGAGGAGAGGTACAGTAGATGTACTATGTCCATGTCAGCGCGAATGTTTCTCCCATGACCGGTTTCAAACTTACCACTCCCCAAGGCCAAAAGACAGTATAATAAACCATGAGCCAAGCCTGCTCGCTGAAGCGGGTCAAGTTCTTGCGGTTGGTGATGCCCTGAAGTCGGCCGATGGGCGCAAGAACGTATTCCATGGTGGCGGCGCGAAGGCCGGTGAAAAGAATAATGCAGAAGGTGATGAAGTAGGCGTCATCGTAACCAATGCGGTATTGTCCGGATTTGGAGTTATGGTAGCTGAGGTGGAAGAATTTCTGGGTGTGTTCTCGAGCTTTGGGGATGAAAGTCTGCGCGAGGAAGATAAGGCAAAGGAGGTTGAACGAAAGACCTGAAGAAATATGATGTCAGCTTCGGCCCAATAATACAAGATAAGATGTCCAGATCAGATCGGTGCAGATACACGGATGCAGGCCAGCAAGTGATCAACCTGTCAAAAAGCGGCACCATTGAAGGTAGCGTAGCGTAGCAGGACAGGACCCTGAAAGCTGGAATGGGAGGGTTGCCCGTGCCACGCGGGGTGCCGCTCAAGTGCGACAGCCATTCCCAAAAATGCCATTAAACAGGCCCTAGGTCCAAATCTGACTTGATACCCTGGCTTTGGCACCCCCACAGTATCGAGATCCAGGGTTGACATGGAAAATAGGAGGTTGGTGAATTGGAGTGTAACGTACCGATCTGGTTCTCAACAAACCAGCGCGAGAGATGCTTCCAGGTGCTCTCCTCCTTGCGCTTGAGTCGGCGGACAAGGACCGTCTTGTTACCAGCAGTTTGCATGTAGAGAGGGCCATTCATGTTTGGTGTGCTGTTATCCTTCTTAAGTCGTGGGCGCGGGGCAGCACCAGTGGGTGAAGCAGGATTGGCGCTACCATTCGAGACTGCAGCCTCGTCTTCTGTTGTCGAAATGACGGCAGCGTCTTCCAGGGTCACTACTTCGTCTGCAATTGGCTTCTCGCTGGTCACAGAAGGTCCTGCGACAATCTTGTCTTCGACCTGCATGACTGGATCGTCGCTCATGATGGAGCGCTTGTTGTAGAAATTGTGCTTTCTCGTGCGGCTTCGCTCCGTCTCGTATAAGAGGGTGCCGTGTCCTTTCTCTTGGCTCTGCGGCAGAGAGGCGTTGAGCTGTGGCTGACAGGTGGGCGGGCTGAAAGGAGGGAGGGTCCAAGGTCCGCCGGTCGGAGGCCACAAGATGTAAAAAAAATTGGGGGAGAGTGATGGATCAGGGAGTTGAGTTGAAGAGATCAAGTCGCCTGCAGTGTCGACGTTTCGTTCTGTTTATTATTCTCGTGAATGGAAGCGGGGGAGGAAACGGTCGGCGAAATGATACAGCGATGGAAGATAAATCGAGATCCAAATTCAAATCCAAATCCAAATCCAAATCCAAACAAAAAAATTGTCAACGCTCCCCCGTCGCTTCGCCTTTGAGGTCGTGCGTAGGTATCAAAGCAAAAGCCGTTGGGGTTCACCAAGGCCTTGTTCTTCAGCAAGAAATTACTGAACAAGGACGAGACCAGAGGCAATGAAGAAGTCAAGCATGGAGGAGAAGGAGGAGGAAGAGGAGAAAAGGAGAACAAGTCCAAACAAGGATCGGGTAGGTAGCCAAAGAAAAGAAAATGGGATCCCGATGAATTTTGAACCCCCGATAGTTACTATAAACTGGCTCTAAAGAAAGAGATGCAGGCCCAAGGCTCGTAGGGGGTAGCGTAGCGGGGGTGTTTACGGGGAGCCAGTCTCAGGGTGTCCACTCACTGTAGGGGCCAGAGGGGCCAGAGGGGCCCGCGGGCAGGCGAGACCTGGACGGGAGGTGTTGAGGGAGGAAGAGTGCCCCACAACGGGCATTTCCAAAGGCGGTGAGCAGATATGTGCAGCTGTGATGTGCTGAATTATCCGTCCAACTTTGTTGATCAAAAGGAGATCCAAGGTGATTGAGTGATCAAAGTGTCCTCTTTTCACTGTGCGATTACCCCTGGAGCTTTACTAAGAGCATGTCTATCCAATTGAGTCTAATTGGTCTTTTTTCCTCTGCCATTTACTCCTAAGGTGCTCCAACAGCGATTTCCTGTCTGCATTCATCGTGATGCTCAGATCACCGATTCATACCCCTGCAGGCATAGAACATTAATGAACACTCTTCAATTCCGAATAAGAATAAGGTGGATGGATGTCACCCTCCATTAGAAGCAAAAAGACCAATCTGCACCTGTCAACCCATGATATAACCGCATGCATCTCATTCCAAGGAAATTTCCCTATCAACAACCAAGATTCGATTCTAGATGGCCCTGGACTAATTAATGGAAGGGCCCTAGCTTCAGCTCCAGGGGACGGGAGTCGACCTCAGGCTCAAAAGCCACCGTTGCTCAAAGCTTTTTCTGATATTGTTGAGAGCTGGAGGACAAGATAAACCAATAGGAACCGTTCGCTTTCAAGTCCCCTTATTCTAGTTGCCCCTCTCCATCTTTCTTCTCTTATTGACAACCCAGTCCTCTTAAGCTTTTAGCTTGGCTAGCACCCTACCTAATCTGGTGTGCTCCGTCAAAATTGCACTGCACCGTAGATCTTTCTCTTGTAAAAGGCCCAAGCCAAGTTACCCCTTTTCTTTCTGCCAATTGTGTCCCGTCTACGTGATTCGGGTGGCGGCTTACTTTCCGAAAACCCTAGTTTCTCGCTTGGAGTGAAAAGACAACAAGAGGAGAGACAGGGGAAAATACACACAAAACTTCATCTCTCGACACTTGCACTTATCTACGACCTACTCCGTTCGGACTAAGTACTACGATGCATCATGTTAACTAAAGATACAGTCCGGCCAAGCGAACTGCCGCCGCAGGGGTCGGGCCCTGGTCTATGTCTTTCATTGATTAACATTCACATTGGCCTATTCCCCCACTATGGAACCCTGGCTGCTTCAGACCAGCACGCACGCACTGGGCTGGTGATGATTTCTTAAACATCAATTGGTCAATTCATCAGGTGGGCTTCTACAACCAACCTCGGTACATGCACAAAGCACGGGCTGGATCCGAGATAGATGATTTGGTTCTGCCCTGGTCGCTTCAGTTCAAGTATCTTAAGTAACTTGATATCCGTACATAACAATAATCGAGTCTCATTGGCGTACTTCAACGGTGAGAAGCAGTTGAGAGAGGCATGATGAAAGACTAGCCGGATCAGTATTACCCTTAGGATATTACAAAACTTCGGACGTAGAAATTAACTTTCTTATTCTAAAGTCTCTAAAAATATAGGGATCGAATATTTTCTATTAGATTCAGACTCGGTAATTTTAACAATGTAGATATTAAATAGTAAAGTATTTTTATATCCTTTGATAGCTAATTAAAGTTACCTTGGAAAAGATCCCACGTCCCACCTCTAGAGTATGTATATACGTGCACTATAACTGGCCTGCCCTGCATCCCAGAAGTTCCAGGTTCAGATCCACCATTGAAACAGTCTCCTCTACGATCTTTTTAACACGAGACTGTTTGATCTGTAGGCTTTGTTTCAAGCTACCATCTATAGTACCCCTCAGGAATACCTGTCCCTGTCCAAAGTCCAATCCAGCTATCATCATGATACTCAACCCAGGGATGGCATGCGATGATATATGTTAATCATCATCCCTCTACCGGCTACCACTCGGACGACTTATGCATAGAACTGCACTCTGGCGGAGTGATGCTCCACAGCCAAATAGCCGCGCAACTCGAGCTGCAGCTCGCTTGGCCATGACATGCTTGTCTATAATCATGATGTGGAAAACTACTCACTATCCTACTTTTCACGCCCTGTAATCAAAATTCGACTCGATTAGCAAACTTCTCTGGCTTCCAGTCACCCAAATCTTGCGTCGGTCATGCTATCTCCAGTATCTGCCCCAAATAGAGAGGAATGCTAAGGCACTTATACTGTGTTGGACAAATTCCAAACTTCCATTAATGATCTGTATCAGTTCTAGCCGAATAATTTACAATGGTTTCCTTTTTTGATAATAGTCTTAGTAGAGATTTATCCTCCACGTTGTACATCATCCGTCTAGAAAGGTCCAGCTACAAACTGACGCCATACTTTGCACCGCCACTGGTTCCCGAGCTGCCTAAAACGCCACACATTCCCCATTCAATTCCCCACATGACCTCCCTCAAGTGTCTCCCTCTGGGTCTCGCATCATCGATGAGCAACCCGAACTTTCCATCATTACAGCCACTTTAACCTCGAATAACCCTACCACGACATCTCCTCGACAACCTCACGTTTTCGAAACCTCATTAACACCAAAACGAAGAAAGTCATTTTTCCCTCCTCGCGCAATATCACAGCCATCATGGCGTCCAAGACCAAGTACCAGCCTGCGTCTCAGAGCGACCCAGACGACGACTACACCCACGCGCCTCCCGCTTACGCTGAGGGTTCCGCCTCTCGTGATGAGACACAGGGTCTTTTTGGTGCGCCCCGCGATAGCGAAGACAACCTCCCTGATGACTTCAAGGTAGGAATAGATGCATCCGAAGCACGGTAAATGGAAGTTGCTGACATGACGTGCAGTTTGGCGGCTCCGTGGCTGAGGCTACTGTCGATATCCGCAACCAGTTCGTCCGCAAGGTCTACACCATCCTTACTGTTCAGCTCCTTGCCACCGCAGGAGTGAGCAGCCTCACATTCTTCAGCACTGGCTACAAGGACTGGATCCAAAGCCACCCTGCTGTCGTTTGGGCCTCGGTACGTTGCCACTACATCTTGAGATCATGAACACATGAACGACTAACAAGTCACAGCTGTTTGGTGCCATGATCTTCATGGGTCTGACCTACTGGAAGCGCAAGTCCTACCCGACTAACCTTCTGTTCCTCTCACTCTTTACTCTCGCTGAAGCCTACACCATCTCTGTTATAGTATCGTTTTACAAGACGTCCATCGTTCTCAACGCTGTTATCCTAACCGCCGGTATCTTTGTCTTCCTTACGCTCTTTGCCTGCCAGACAAAGTACGACTTCACCTCATGGATGCCTTATCTCTTTGGTGCTCTTTGGGGTCTTGTCATCTTCAGCTTCATGGCTATGTTCTTCCCTTACAGCTCCACCGGCGAACTCATCTACGGTGGCCTTGCCGCTCTCATTTTCAGTGGCTACATCCTGGTCGACACCCAGCTTGTCCTTCGCCATCACCATGTCGAAGAAGAGATCGCCGCTGCTATCAGCCTGTACCTCGACATCATTAACCTCTTCCTTGCCATTCTGCGCATCCTCAACAGCCAGTCTAACAACTAAGTGCTGTCGACCTGCAAAAGTTTCAATGTCACGCAGATAAAAGAACCAAGAGCTGAAACGTCGTTTTCCCATGTCATAAAGGCTGTGTTGTTTGAGCTGTGTTTGGAGCCAGAGATATCTTAATTGGCTTGTTATGGACGGCTGAAGTCATACCGTCAGCTTTGGCGTTTGGGAGAAAGCTTGGTTTCTTTTGTAATAAATTGTGGGCTGCTCAAACAGCTCTTTCTTAGTTCAAGACAATTATCAATCCCTATTGTCAATCTTGTCGGTCAATGTTTCTCTCAGGATAGCAGCTACGGTTTTACAATTGGAAGAGAAGACGATTTGATAGTGGAATTACAAAAAATATTGAATTTATTTGATATCAGCATTAGAAGGCCACTAGAAAAAAGAAACAATCAAGGATGTGTCGTCCAAGAAGGGACAACAATGTACGCCCAACACAAGTCTAATATGACCACAAGATGGCACCAGGACACGGCGATATGTCCTATCCGCCAGCCGTCTGCATGTATCGTGTCGTAATACGGGTGTCTTCATCCCTCAAGACACTTCCCGCAAGCTGCGTCCCTACAACAGAGCACATGCATAATAACCTTCCCTTGAGAATGCTTCGAGACAGGGAACCGCCTGCCACGTCTAGGTGGCATCTGAACAATCCTTCCAAGAATTGAAAGCGCCTGTCGAGTGAAGCAGGGCGGTGATGAAATAAAGAAAACGACAACTCAGTTCTTCAGCAGCAGGGGGAATATTCTCATCTTTCTCTTCAGTCGTGGGAGAGGAAAAACCAACGCCAGCAATAGACAATAGTCCAACGTCGCATTTTTTGAAGCACCGGATAAGACCTAGAATGTGAAGTGATAGGTCTAATTGATCTGCTCCTCGCCATTGGGCTCGGGTGTGCCAGTAGCATGAGAAGCAGCCTCTCGTTGCATACGGGCCTCGATCTCACGGAGCTGGGATTCGCGAGCAAGAAGCTCCTGTCGCTTCTCATTGATCTCGCGCTGCACCTTAAGCTCGATCTCGCGCAGCTTCTCTTCCTCTCGTCGGAGCTGCTCCTCCTTGAGGCGGACGGACTGGGAGGCAAGGTCCTCGGGGTTCATTGAACTGTCGGCACTAAAGAAAAGGTCAGATATATACGATATAATGGGTTCGGATGAAAACTCACTTTCCGGAAGCACCCTCGACGCTCTTAGACAGCTTCTCAGTACGGTAGTTCTCGTACAAGAAGTCGTGGGTGATTTCCTTCAGATCAGCCAAGTGGCTGTGGAGCAGCGCAGAACGAATAGCGAGAAAATCGGAGTGACGAGGGTTGTCGACCTCGACAACACCCCAGGGGTAGTGACGAGCGCGGACCTTGCGGCCACCAATCTCGACAACATCCTCGGATCCAACAATGGCGAAAGGCATAAGACCACGGAGCTCGGCGTTCTCCTCCACAGTATCCTCGTCGTCCTCCTCGATGTCGTAGGGGAAGTTGTAAACAGGGATGCGGTAATGCTCGATATCCTCCATGACCAGCTTCTTTGACTCAGCGAGCTCAGCAGGGGTGAGCGAGTCGGCGCGGCCAATGACAGGTATAACGTTAACACGGGGGGCGAGGCGCTTCATGAGCTCAATGTCGAGTTCTCGGAGACTGCAAAGATTAGTCGGAAGTGACAAATTGGGGTGTCATCTTAAACATACCCATGGCCAGTAGGGGTGATAAAGTAGAGCATAGCATGCACTCGGTTGTCTCTGAATCGAGGGTTACGCTTGATACGGGACTCCTCGGCAAGAATGTCGTCGTATTGCCTCTCGAGGTAACCAACAATCTCTGAAAAGCTAACATTGGGTTAGTGGAAGCGTGAAGCAGTACTATGAGACAATCTTACCTAGCCTCGTTATCAATCTGGTCGCCGAAACCAGGAGTGTCGACAATGGTCAGGGAGATACGAGTGCCCTCCTCGTCAAGCTCGAGCTCTACTCTGGGGTCAGCAATGTACACACGAGCTTTGCACATATTGAAAACACGCACCAACAGTGATGGGCTTGATCTTGACGCCATCCTCAACATGCGCGCTACCAGAATCATCGGACTCCTTGTGATCGAGCACGGTCTTTCCGCAGAGAGTGTTGACAAAGGTGGTACGGCCTATCAGAGGTGAGTTTGTCATCCAGTTATGATCGCAGCGAGGGGACTATAGCTGCAGTCGCAGTGTTTCTCGCGAGGGGCCACGTACCAGTGCCTGAAGCACCGCAGACCATCAGGCAAAACTGAATACCCTTCTTGACATTCTTCTTTCGGCGGATCATCTTCTATTGGGGAGTACGAGTCAGTTTGCTGTAATTACTATGCGGCAGGCGCGTGAGAGTTTGGTCCCCAAGAATTATGCGGAAACGGTAGCTTTATCGGCCGGAGCATCCAACACAACATAACGGGGTCGAAGGGAGATAGCACATACGCCCATGGACGACATCTTGAAGATCGGGTTCGGGGGTGACGAGATGAAGCTGAAGGTGAAGCTAAACGGCGTTGGTAACGAGAGGAAAATATCGAAAACACCAAGGTTGAGCAACGACTCAAATCGAGTATGGTTTTGCGGTGGTTGAAGTGGAAACTTGGGGAACCTGAACCAAGGGGAAAATGTTAAAGGAGGCTAGAAGCCAGGAGAGAGGGATACGGGTTGGCTGCTCAAGGGGTATGGGCAATTTCGCACCTGGCCAATCGCTCTTGCTCTGAGATTCAGGGGAAGTGCCTAAGTTCAGAGGGGACGAGCAAGTGCACCCCTACCAAATCCACACTTTGCGCGCCCAAACGCCCTGTCAAGCCTGACCGCCTCCCGTCCAAGGGACCACTTAGCGGGACCCTTCACTGGCTCACAAGCCTTGGTGTGGCGCTTGCTTGCTACCCAGAGCTCTTCGTTTTGTTTCATCACGTGATGTGGCACTTCTCTACCGGATCTTAGCCACAAAAGATGTTGCTGGTAGAAGTGGTTGATTGCATGCTGTGGCTGTACGGTACCGTGACGCGGTTGAACAAGTCGAACCCAAGAGTATCTCTCTCTTACACCAGACACTTCTTTGTGTATGCTCCTGGTTTTGGACGTGGGATACACTTACCGTAAAACCATCTCTCGCCCTCTTATAGATTCCTAAGTCGTTCTCGCATATCTTGATGCCCTCTTACACCCTAATAGACAAGTCTCGGTACCTGTTGCATTCACCAAAGCGGGTGGATCTGTAAGCGACATCAAACGCAGATACATCGGCAACACATAAAGTTTCCGAGTCAAATAAGCTTCGATATGCTATTAGACCGATGGTAGCATCTCTTGAATATTTCAACCTGGACTTTTTTTCTATCAAAGACCTAAAAGTCAACAACACTACGCCCTCCGCCGGCTACCCCTCTCAGCTCTGTATCCAGAGCATTCCTTAGGTCCATACACCACTTACACACATCAAGTCACTCGCCATGAACGTACGTCCGCCGATCGAGGCTTCCAGTACTGAGGCAGTTTTGTCTGTCTCGTTCAATAACGATGCGAGTTGCTTTGCCGTTGGACTTGATTCCGGTATCTGCAGTAAGTTATTGGCTGCGACCTATGTATATACCCTTGCTGACAGTCGTGCCTCAGTCTTTCACACAAAATCATGTCTTCTCAAGGCTTCAAGAGGTATGTTCGCTTAAGCACAGCATTGTATATATTCTCACACACCTACAGATTTCAATGCCGGTATTGGTCTCGTTCAGATGATGGGTATGACCAATTATCTCGCCCTTGTTGGTGGTGGCAGGTCTCCCAAGTTTGCGATGAACAAAGTAAGTGGTCACGAAGATTCACCAAAACTAACACTAATTCATCGCCAGGCCATAATATGGGACGACATGAAGGGCAAGGTTGCTTTAGAAATAACAGCTCTAACAGCCGTTCGTGGTGTCCAGCTAGGTAGGGAGCGCATCGCCGTTGTCCTACAAAATAGCGTCCGCGTCTACTCCTTCGCCAAGCCTCCAGATCTCCTCCACGTCTATGAGACTTCAGACAATCTTCTCGGTCTCTGCTGTCTCTCAGAGAAGAAGCTTGCTTTCCCTGGTCGGACCGCTGGACAGATACAACTCATCGAGTTGGCTACCGGCAATGTCAGCATTATTCCTGCTCACTCTTCGGCCCTTAAAGCTATTGCTCTGAGCCCAGATGGCGAACTTCTTGCTAGCGCAAGCGAAACCGGAACTCTCATCCGTGTCTACTCTACAAGCAACTGCGCAAGACTTGCCGAGCTTCGCCGTGGTATTGATCCTGCCACTATCTTCTCCCTCGCCTTCTCGCCCTGCGGCACCGTCCTCGCTTGCACCTCTGATAAATCCACCCTCCATGTCTTCGATGTCCCTCATCCTCGAAAGCCTGGAATGAATCGAAGTCAACAGCTCGGTGCTTCTGGATCAGATCCCGGAGATGGGACGGGAAAGTGGGGCATTCTTAGTAGGATTCCCTTGATGCCTCGAGTCTTTTCCGATGTCTACTCCTTCAGTTCAGCGCCTTTTGAGGCTGGTGATGAAGCTGCTATTGGGGGCATCCCGTTCTCGGAAAGCACAGTTTTAGGAACAACCCGGCCGCCAAAGGGCGTCATTGGCTGGATCAGCGATGACAGTCTTGTAGTCATCGGGGCAGGACAGGATGCGCGATGGGAGAAGTTCGTCATTGTGAATGGTGAAGATGGCAAGCGACACTGCGTGAGGGAAGGTTGGAAACGGTATCTAGGCAACACATGAACAAGGCAAAGCTATGCCACAAGGCAAGCTAACGATAACAAGGAAGACGACTCTTAATGCTAGGCAGACCTTGGATGGGCGTTTTTAGGGGTTCAGGATAGGCAGAGGCACATTGGTTCGAGTGATGTTGTATTAGATCCTGCTGTGCTTTTAAACGTCGCGCCGTCGAGGCGATCGACTCCTACTCCGCTTTCTCGACTTTTTATCCTCGTGGTCGTCTTCTCTGTGTCGTTTCTGCCGTGACTCCTCATGGTCATCCCTGTGTTTTCTATGTTCTCGGTCATGTCCACGATCGTTGCCGTCTCTTCTGTCCCTATGTCTGTCCCTGTCTCCGTCCCGCCTCCTATTTCTATCTTTGTTGTCGTCTCTGCGTCTGCGCGAGTCCTTGTCGCGATGTCGCTCGTCTTTGTCCGCAGGTGTCTCATCCCGTCTTGATCTGTGATGCTTGTCTTCATCGCCCTCATCTCTTCTTGATCGATGTGATCGATGGTGTCTGTGTTTGTGTTTACGATCTTTCTTCTCTGCTTTGCGCCGTGCCTCCTCGACCTCTTTCTTCTTTTCTTCGATAAGGAAGCCCTTCATAGGATCGTCATCATCGTGGTCCTGCATTAGGAGCGCAAGTTCCCTCTCTTCTGGTAGCATGGGTCGCTTCACCTCCTCCTCGCTACTCTCGTCTTCCGACATGACCTGTCCCTCCCGCTTGGCCATATCCTCCCAGCCGACCTTATACTCATCCGGGTCCTCATCGTCTCGCGCCTTATATCGCGCGTGGTCAACACTGATCAAGCGACCGCCAATGTCTGCTCCACCCAGGTTGTCGACTGCTAAATCGGTACTTCTTTGGTCCTCGTACTTGAGCCATCCGAAACCCTTGGACTTGCCAGTCTCCTTGTCGCGAGCAAGCTTCAAAAAGACGGGTTCGCCAAATTGGGAGAAAATCGTGATAACATCGCCTTCGGATAGTTCGTAAGGTAAACCGCCAAAGTAGACATAGGCTGTGTCGCGATAGTCTGTATGCCATGATCCTTCTGGGGTGCTGAGCGCGTTTGTTAGCAATGTTCTGCAACTACTCAGAGGAGTCTGTTGAATGCTTACATTCCATTTTCGATCTCCTTCTTATTAAGCGCTTGAATTGCGCGTATTTTATTCATTGTATGTTGCTCTCTGCTTCATGCGCAGCTTTGAGAAGGTCAAAAAAAGATACTGTATCGAACTCGCATTCGACGTCAGAATAGGTTGCTACGTCCACTGGAGCTTCAGGGAGTCCGTGCGCTAAGCTGTAGCGCGCAGTCCCTTTTTGGCGGGACAATTTCCGGACCGAACGCTAAAGTGACGGGGTGTTCTCAAAGTGCCAATGGGGAATCGAATTGGTACGTGGTAACCCTGGCCACGTTCGGGCTTTTTGATGAAGGACAGCGGTCGACGATATCTACGTACCCCAAAGCACCCAGAACGTTGACAAACGACTTACTTACATCCGATTATCTACGGCTGCGAAGCACTACTACGAACGAGCCGAGAGTCTGCAGCATCTTATCTCCTCTCGCTGAACGTGGAGTAAAGATGCTCCTGCGACAACCTTGATCAATCTCCTTTTAACATTACCAAGACAACACCAAACGCGTATCTCTTCCTAGACGTCGATTCAAAGTAGTCTCACCAGCAACTATCAAGCCTTTGCTGCGATCGGAGAGCCTACTCATGACCTGAACGACCACGAATCAGTCCTGTAGTCTATTTGCTAGCGAGCTCGTTGAGCTACCACCCAGGGTCATGGCGGGCAACACGAACAGAGTGTCGATTTATACAACTGGATCAGGAGGGTCTGAAGGTCGCGATGGCGAAGAAAAGAAGGATCTTTGGACATCTATGCTGGAGTCCGTCGCGAGCGGCAAGCGACTACCAGAAAAGAACCTCATCGTCCTAGGTATGCAGTACGAGATAACCTCGCCAAAGAGCTCGAGTAGCTGATTATAATCTTCTGGGACTCAGGTGGAACTCCCGAGCATCAAAGAGACTTTCTCGAATCACTGTCCAGCTCCGAGTCGAGACGCAATGCGGACCGGCTTAAGATCCCACCGATTGCCAATAACTTTGCGCTTGGCTATACATACTACGACGTCCTTGACGCCGATCAAGACGGTTCGTGGACGCAAATCCAATACAGCTCCAAAGTGCAACACTAACAGCTCTAGATAACTTGGCACGAGTGTCGCTCTACTTTCTTTCGCAACCTTCTACCGAGTTCGCGTCCCTCGTCGCACCTCTCCTTACCCCTGAGACGATTCCCAATACCTCTCTCATTATCCTTCTAGACTGGTCGCAGCCGCACTTATGGCTGCGACAAATATGGACGTGGGTCCAAGTTATACAAGAGGTCTTGAAAAAGGTTGATACAGATCAGCATGCCCTCATGGAAGAAGTCATGTCTACCTGGAAGGAGAGAGGCCGCGGAGGCGCAGCAACTAATCTAGACGGAACACCTTCAGCAACGGTCACTGGAGGCGACGTGGACAGCTCGCTTCCTCTAGGTCCAGGCGAGTGGGAGGAGCCACTGGGTCTGCCACTTTGTGTGGTGTGCCAAAACGTAAGAACTGTTTTTAACGATCAAGTATCAATGTGTTAACACATTCAGGCCCAAAAAATGGAGTTTCTCGAAAAGAACCAGGGCTGGAAAGAACCCGATTTTGACACGGTACTGCAATATCTGCGAACAGTGTTGCTGAGACGTGCGTTGACCTGCTCACTAATACACTGGTTCAAGGGCTAACAGTATCTAGACGGTGCTTCGCTTATCTACACCTCACAAGATGCGCCCTCTCAGCTACCGTCACTCATCCACTCAACCCTTGGAATCACATCTCTTCTCAAGCGTCACCCATTAAAGCATAACGTCATCGACCGCGATAAGATTGTCGTTCCTACTAACTGGGATTCATGGGGGAAGATTCGTGTCTTGGGCGGTTCCTTCGATGCTGAGCAGGTCTCCAACTCATGGTCCGAGGATATCAGCACTCCCGCTGATTCTATGCGCTTTGGCGACAACGAAGATCAAGCGGATGAGCTGGATGAAGAAGAGGAAGAGGAACGACAACGAAAGAGTGCGATTGCGCGTTACGAGGGATGGTGTCGTGATCCCAATAGCGGCGGCCTGGCGGTCGTTGAAAATGCTATGCACGGCGAGAAGTGGATAACCGTGGAGAGTGACGATACTCAAGACTTCCTCGAGAAACAACTTAAGATTCTTGAGGCATTCAAGGCCAAGCAACCGGAGAAGGGCACAGACAATGCTATCGCCCGCAGCACACGTCATATCGACTATGGTAACGACGAGAAGAGTATCAGCGAGCACATTGGCCCTGTACAATTCAACATGGGTGGTATCCAAGTTGACGCAGATGATATGCTACAACGCCTTAAGGTAAGTCATGATCACGATCATTTCCTTATAAAAGACCTTATTAACAAGAACAGGACCGCAATGCATATTCCTCATCCCCGAGTAATGAAGAGGAGGAAACAGATACGCCTGCTGCAAATATGGCCAAGGACTTTGACAATGATCAGCTGCAGAGTTTCTTTACTGGTTTAATGAACCGCAAGGGGACCGCAGACACATCCCGATCTTGAGCCAAGCGTTTGTAAATCATCAGCCCGAGGCATTGTAGATGAATCTTTCCCTCAGAGACACCGAATATCCAAGCCCACATGCTCAGTTGATGCAATGGATCTTTGGAGAGGCGCCGATGGCCGATGTAGATTAGATACCCCAGGAATGATAAATTTGATCACATTTTGCACACGTGCATCAACAAGGCAGCAATAAAACAAAGTGCGTCTATCAGCTATCAGGGTACTTTTCACTCCTTCAAAGGGTTTGCCAAACTTCAACGAAGTACCCAGAACCATGTTCCCCTTTATGTCTTATCAACACCACCCTTTCCTTAAACGCCGTGGACTCAACAACACCGACTCTAATCATTTGTTACCACGTTCCCACGGCCTGATCCAACTTAGCCGTTAGTTCCCGGATTTGTACGTCCGTATGTCGTCGGTTCTAGCTACCCAGTCTTGCCGTAACAACACCTCCGAGCAAACCAGGGAAAAGCCAAGGGTGCTGTACCACTTCGACCTCGAACGCATTGATCGTCTGACGAGCTTTGGCGGCGAAATCGCTGTCTGGCAAGAGGGATGCAAGACGAAAGAGATTACTTGCGCTGACAGCGTTTGTTGACGGTAGTGAAGTGTCCATGCCGTCCTTGAGACGGAGGATCGTATGCGGGCTATGCATTTGAGTAGTAAAGAAGGCGCCGTCGGCATCGTAAAACAAAGAGATTTGGGTTTCTGCGGTAGTAAGCGGGACTGTAACGTAGAGATAGAGTTTGTGGCAACTTACGCTGCAAGGTATTAGCGAACTCGAGGTACTCTTGGTTCCCTGTCAACTCGAGAAGGTCCAGCAGGCCTTGAACAAGATAGGCATAATCATCTGCAAAGGCAGCTTGTCCCCTGCCTCCGGACCATATCCTGTAGAGGATTTTCTCGTTGCTCTCCCAGAGCTTCTCTTTAACATAAATAGCAGCTCTTTCCGCAACACTCCTACACTTCGAGCTTTGCTCAGGTCGCAATGCCTCTAGTGCCGAGGCCGCCTTAGAAAGCGCGGAAATAACCAGGCCGTTCCATCCTGCAACGACCTTGTCATCCAACTCAGGTCGCACACGCTCTTGCTCCCTCCTCCTCCTCAAAGCCGTTCTTCCTTGTTCGATATACTCTCGAATCTTATCCACGGGTGTACTGAAATGGTTGCTAAGCTGCTCGATGGTGGTCTTAACCCTGACTATGTTCTGGTCAATAAAGTCATCGTTGGGGTCGTTCTTCTCCTCAACATTTCCGTCTTTATTAATATTCCAGTAGGCGGCCAGTATTGGGCTCATGTGGCTGTCAATTTCGTCAAGGACTGAATCGAATTCCCGCCGTGTCCAAACATAGTAAGCGCCCTCATGCTTCTCTGTATCGCCCTGTCTGTAGCAGGAATCAGCTGCTTCACTTGAAGCAAATCCGCCCTCGGGAAGGGCAATCGGAGACGTGGTTAGGTACTCGACAAGCTCAATAATGACATCCAAAAACTCGGCCGTTTCGCCTCCGCCTCCTTCCTCCCACGCGGCAATATAAAGGGAAAGCAACTGTGCGTTGTCAGTCACAAGCTTCTCGAAGTTTGGGATGCTCCAATCCGCCGTAACGGAACAGCGCGAGAAGCCAGTGCCGCCAATATGATCATGCAGCGCTCCATCACGAATATTGCGCAACGTATCCAGTGCGATGTTGGTAGCATGTTTGCACTCGGCCTCTCCAACAACGTCCTGAACGGCTCCTGGGGATCTCGATAGTCCTAGCAAAAAGGCCAATTTGGGTGGTGTCAGATACTTGGGCGCCAGGCCAAATCCTCCAAACACCGGATCGAAAGTGCCAGCAATATGGGTATATGCCTCTTCTAGTTGATCTAGGTCCAGCTCCTCTAACACCGTAGTGTTCTTTTCTTGGGCGGCACTTGTATGACCGGGAGTTGGTGCACCCCAGCCGGCAGGTCCCAGTGCCGAAGATGCCATAATACTCCTTGTACCTAGCGTACCCTCGGCTGCGAATTCCTTAAGTTGGCCAACAATGTCGGTTGCCTCCTTTCGGCATCGGGCTTCCTGGTCACTCCAGATGTCGCGAACTTTCTTAAAGATAGTAAGAGAAGCGGGGACCTCGCCGGTGTTATCATCGTTGAGATGTCGCCGTCCCGCAGGTCCAAACCAGTAGGTACCACCGAATACAGGCTCCAGATTTGGTGTGAGGAACACGTTCAAGGGAAATCCACCGACATTGCTGACGGCTTGAACGTAGTTCATATAAATCGCTTCAAGATCGGGGCGCTCATCTCGGTCGACGATAACTGGTATGAAAGACTCATTCAAAACAGAAGCCGATTCAGGGTTGGAGAAGGTCTCGAGCGACATGAGGCGGCAAACTTAGGCTATCAGCAATCAAATACGAGGTAGATACGGCTCGCAAGGCGATCACGCGACTTACAGTGGCATGCCTTGTAACCAATATGGAGGAAGATTAGTTTGTTCTCTTTGCGAGATCGTTCAATAGCCTCATCATTGAAAAGCTGCCACGAGACCAGACTCTTGGCCTGATCGCGAATGTAGGGGCTTCGACTGGTAGCCGCACGGTTCTGTAAAGGTGCGAGGGGCTTGGGTAAGCTGGAGCCCGACTCATCACCACTTACAGGCGTGGAGCGCATGGCTCTGGCGGACGCGGTAAGCTCCGAAGCTACCATGATGATGCCTGGGCCTGGTAGTATTGTCCGACCTTGTGTTGTGGTCGACGGTCGTCGTGAGGCTGAAGCGGAAAGTAACTCAGGTCTACGCCCTCTGGTGGGGAAGGCTGCAGCTGTGTAGTATTTACTGTACTGCGATAAGGTACCTTACTGTACAGTACAGGTATGATGATGTAAGAGCTATAGCTCTCGTGGGGTCTTGACGAAGCTAATCCTTGATGCCGTGGCGATACGATGTTGGTGTTGATATGTGAGCAAGTTGCATGTGAGTCGCCAAGGTTTCCTTCTTGAAAGGGCGTGAATAATTACTCGCTAACGTTAGTGAATATTTAATGGGGGAAACTTCTCGACTTTTAGAATGGATTCCAATAGAAGCCGTGTCAAGTGGTGACCTACCTAGGGAAAGACACTCTCTAGCGGGGTCCCGTCAGGTCAGTCGCGGGGCATTGATCTAGCGCCGTTTCCGTCTTTGGTAAGCATTGACTTTCATGAGTCAAGCATATACAATGCCGTGTTCTCTGAGTCGCGTAGGCTGTTTCAACCTCGGACCTCGGGGACCTTTGGACTTGAAGACAGTTTATACATTCGTATGTTCCGGTACTGGTTAGCGAAGAGTGCAACCTTCGCATTCAAAGAAAGCGAGCAGGGTACCTCGTTGAGTGATAATAGTCTTGGCGGCTCATATCTGGCTACCCTGGAGACAAAAATGGCAACTAGGACCTACTACCATTATCGAAACTAATAACTTGAGATGGTTCATGCTAAGCTTCAATGATAAATGTAGTATAGCCGTACTATTGATTGCTTTCAGCCAGCTTGGATAAGCTAGACTCTTCTACAGAGGACTTAGGATTGTTTACAGGTACAACCTAACTTTGATACTGACAAATCCTGAACGAAACATGAGTTGTCCAAGTCAAATTGTCGACTTTAGAACCAAGAAAGAAATCAGTAACTGCCTGAACTCACACTGAGATTGAGGCATATGCTTTAGAACAGCTATTTCGCAACTTGAAGAGCAGAATGGGTGATGAACAACTGCATTTGGTAGACGTGAGGCCTGTCTTTGGTGTCACAAAAGACGGCAGGAACTTGTTCGGCTGAACGGAGCTTGTCATACACCATACGCAGGTACCCATTACAACGGCACAGGCAGTGGCGGCTTGGTAGATAAGACGTGAGAAAGAACACCCAATACGGTTGTTTGCGGGTGTACATGCGGGATTGACCAAGTAAGTAAGTAATTACATTACAGACAAAGGTATGACATGATACGGCGCGGATATCAAGATAAAAGAAGCATATTTGAGCAAGTATCACAAGACATAGCGATATATGATTAAGGAAGTAGCGAAGGATAGTAAAGAAACAATACATATCTTTGACTTTTGGGGTATAGTATATAGTTGTAGGTGATATCCAATTGAGTTGAGAGATCTACTATGTAACCTCCTTTTGTAGTTTAAAAGCATTGTGCCATACTACATAGTTTCTTGAAGTTGCACGAGCCAATATTGGCAACCAACACAAATATACAAGCGATGTGCTATTGCTCGGTGTAAATAGTCAAGTCATGTCTGGGCTTGTGATTCAACTCATTTGGTTGCCTTCACTGCTGACAGTGAAAGTGAGCCCAGTGGATTAACGTTAGTGGAACAGGCTCGAGCTGTTTCACCCTGAACTCTAGTAGGTAGCGTTAGAGTAGTGCAATTTCCGTGCTTATCGATAAGCCCGATTCCGGAATCCTTGCAACAGCTCCAAGAGCTTCGTCTTAGTCGGTCACCCTACTTCTTTCATCCTCCTTCATCCTCTCATTGTCTCGAGTAAGAATTGACGGATCATGAGCGAGCCGACTTACACCGTCTTCGTGCGGGTGCCCATGCCACGTGGCGATTTCGTCGACCCTCCACCGGTATAAGCTCTCCAAATCCGGTCAACTCCAGGCCATTCATCATGCGCTTATCGGCGCAATCACAGCCATGGCAGGGCTAACTGAAGTATGACAGGTGAACTGGGACGCCGTCAAAGACGAAGCTCTCTGGAAGTTTCTCTCAGGAGCTGGTAAGAAACAGATTGACTGTAAGAATTCCATTCGTTTTCACCCGACGAAGCTAACTTAGACTAGGGGACGAGATGTAGGTGTTGATCTTATCATAAATACCGTGCAGGCAAGATACTTATCTGAGATGCAGCGCCGATCGCTTTGAGGTTCCTGTCGATTTCCTCCTCCAACAGGTCGCATACCTTACCGAGAGACATGCTTCACAGGTCCGCGCCCAAGTTCGAAAAGCTACCGCTGCTGTTCGTGGCTCAGGTCCTTCCCCCGTGCCAGGCGGCGACTCCGCCGGACCCGGTCATCAACGAACGCATTCCGCCTTGTCCGTCCGAAGAGACTCACCTCTGCCGCGCAATGAAGCTGGAAGTGGTGCAGGCACCCCTCTCAACACATCGATGCGACTGATCGTCGCACGGAACGCTTCAACAAATACAACAGTCCTGAGGGATATGGCAGGAGGCTCAGCTTCCCCTCGACCAGGAATGGGAATCGCTGCTAGAACCGGGGAACGACGTCGCCTTTCATCATTGCCTATTTCATCAGGTCTTGCCAAATCTCCCGAACAAGTGGCGCAGCCGGAGCCATCACCAGACGAACGAAGTCCATCACCGGGTCCAGCCGATAGTTCACCAACATCATCAGAGGATGAGTCCAGCCCCGCTCAATCTCGCATCATTCGCAGACCCCCTCGATCGAAACAGCCCGAGGGAGGACAATACGAGGAGGACGACGATGACGAATCCGAGCCTGCTTTTCAACCTTATACATCTCCTTCCAACCAGACTTCGGCCCAGGACCTCGGCTCAACATTAAGGGGAAACGGACGCAGCTCTGGAAAAAGACACCATAGGACTCATGGGAAACCCACAATCCACCAGTCCAATACGTCAGACTCCTCGGCCAGCTCTGCTGCTATGATTCAGAAACCAGATAAGTCTGACAAGCAACCTGAGCAGCGGACACCCGGACCTCTCTCACCACGCCGGACTGCAGAACTGGCGGGACGTGACCCAGGCAGTAAAGGCAAGGGTAACTCCCGTGAAGGTAGCGATGGAACGCCCAGTATGGGTAGCAGCTATAGTGATCTTGACGGCAAGTTGCTTCCCCCCTCTTTTTTTTTTTTTCATGCACTTTTACTAACCATAAGGTATCAGATGCCTCAGTTACACAATCTGCATTGGAGGAAGCTTTGGCTAGTCATATGAATCGGGGAGCGGGAAGCCGCTTTAGTATCAGCCAGGCCTTTCGCAGCCGTTACAACCCTAGCTCTAACCAGTGAGCGCCTTGGGTCTGTTCATGATTTGTTTATTAATCATTTGTATTGTATGTTTGGCATGGCGTTATGGGAATGAGGAAATGCATCAAGAATGGCGTTTGTTATGAGACCCAGGCCTCTGTTTATTTATGATAAGGAAGGTCAGATATGCCAACTCTATTACATTTAGGATATGAAGATAGTAAATAATGAAGTATGCTAAATGTCACTGAAGCATTGTTTGTTGTGTGACGTTTGAGCTATCAATGATCTCTATTAACATTGCAGAGATTAGTACAGTTCGCAGTTGAGAAAGGCTCTACGAAATAATGTGAGTGCACATTACGAGTACCTAATTCAAGCACCATATTTGCTGTATTGCTACTACAAACGTGATTGCGCTGGTTGTCATCTCCAGTCGGTTGCTTGCAGCTGCCATATCCCCCCCAAACACTCCTCAAGGTACTTAATCACAAGCACCTGAAAGATTTCAACACTTCTCTACTCAACCTCCTCGTTCAGTGAACTTTTCATTTGCTTCCAGTGCAATCTTTCCAGAATTCATCTACAATTGAACGGTTTCTATTTCGATACCATGTTTCGCCGACATTGGTCAAGCCTCCCTAAGGATGTCTCCTTTCCAAGGGATCTGACCGGCCTTGGGTCCGCCATAACGAAATTTACTCCTAGATGCATAGCTAATATCAAGTAGATACTTTTTGAATGATCAAGATGAAATTCGATCGCTTGAAAACCCTGACTGCTATTTCAAATACTTTGCCAACAAAAACTCGCGCATCAATGAACGCCAGCGATTCCATTTCAATAGTAGGTAATTCCAATTCTTTGCGGCGGGTGATGCTAACTGATGTACTCCAGTGGCTCTGGAAGACATGATCTATGATCGTCTAGAGAAAGAAGGCCTCCAGAAGTTCCAGCTGCTGCCCGAAAACGAGAAACACTGTCCCATCTTCTTCAACCCGAACATCGTCAAGACCGCACGTATCGTCATCGTCATTGGCGAGCCCTCCCAAAATCTAGGATTCGTCGCCGGCCGAATTGTGAATGGGCCTGGTGGTGTTGCCAAGGGCAGTATGATCAGTGTCGTGCAGGTGCTTGCCAAGCAGACTGCTGCCCGTGGTGATCCAGAGCCTCCATGCGTTATCCTCGCCAACGTAGGTCAGAGATACTGGTGGCCTGAAGAGAATCGGTCTCTAACCATTGAAGCGGCTGGAGATGTCCCTCTTCCCAGTATGGTGCATACTGGACGGCGATACGTCAAGGAACTGAATGAAATTCCTGGAAGTGAGACTCCTCTTGCGCACGTCAAGACCATTTTCGATAAGGTTCTTGAGGCGAACAAGAGTGCCAAAATTGATATCATTGCTATTGGGCAAAGTTGCGAGGTGGTTTTGCAGCTTTTTGAGGAGGAACAGAACTGGACTCAATGGGGTCATCGTCTAGGTGGCATGCTCCTCATGGGGACTGTCTTTCGCGCCGACGGGCTCACCAATGTCGAGTTCAAAGACTTCCTTGCCAAGGTAAGACCTATATTCATCGCTTTCGTAGGTTCGTGGCTAATCGGCCATTGTAGCGGGCCCGCGCTTATCTCATCTCCGACGAGCCTCTCGACACTCCCTTGGCAATGCCTGGAGGAAACCCAGCGCTCCTGATTGACCCTCTTGGATGTCCCTGCCTCTCCGGTGGAGAGCAGCAGCACACCGAGCTCATTCTCATCAAGGCTCTCGAGCCAGCCCTTGCCTACTTGCAAGAGATTGCCCTGACACCAGACTTCGTAAACCCTGATATGGCTGTTGCAGAGCGACTCCCTACTGACATCACCGACGATCAATGGAATGAGCTACCAGAAGAGACCAAGCCTGAGGTCACGGCTCTGAACTCAGATGTGATGAAGGATCAGATCAAGCAGCTCAGACGCTGGAAGAGGTTTGAAGAGACAGGCTTGGCTCCTGAGTCGGACTCGGATGAAGAATGAAACCATCTTGAGGAAACTCCTCAAAACTGGCGTAGAGCAGTTTGGCAGAAAGATGGATTGAGCATTGCAGAGGCACAACATTAACGAAAGAACATCCTAGAAAGAGGATATCTTGTTCATTAAAGTAGACTAGAGCCAAATTCGTGTCTCGGGTAGATAATTAAATCAGACACCCAGCATGGTAGTTGCAGCTCCTGGTATATGCCCTCACACATTTACTCGTTTCTTTGTTTTATTTTTACATCGTTTTACGCCTTGAACAAGGACGCCAGATTTGGTCCTCCTGGTGTGAGATCCTCGATTAGCTCTCTTGTCCTCCGTACGCGCTCTTGAACCACAGCATCCTCTGCTGCCCATCGGTCCCTGGCATCTGGCGGGGTACCACTCCAGAAAGAAAAGACGCCCGATTTTGTAGCACCCTTCGCTTGTCGTTGTTCCTCTTCTTGTGCAAGCTTGGCAACCATTTTACCCCAGTTACCTAGCCCTGCGCTTAAGCATTCGCGGCAGGTCTTCTTCGCAGCCTTGTCAGCAGTCAGAAGATCCATGTTGCGCAGCTGCTCCTCCGCAACATCAACACTGTCACGTGTCCATGAGATGCCGTCATCCTTGGATGATGAGGAGAAGAGAATCTCGCCGATCCATAGGCTCAGGGAAGCCTCCTGACAACGCTCATGAGAGCTGCGCCAGGGGGGTTGGGTGCCATCTGATGGAGGAGGTGGGTATTCAGATTGTGAAAAGGTTTCGAACAGCCTGTCGAGGACAGCACTAGACTTTGGCTTTACGCGAGCAGCAGCAGGAGGGTCGTTAGAGAGGCACCGACGGGCCTTGAGGAGGGAGAGGTAAATAGGGAGGGCAGAATCGACCTTTCCACCACGGGCTTTGAAAGTCGCTATAGCAGTAACAGCATCGAGAATGTTTTGTGAGGGTGGGCCGGCCTTCTCGTTAAGGACGTATGTCTTCAGGTTGTAAGGGGGGGTTGACATATCGGCTCCTTGGGTAGCCTCAGCTAAGGCCAAGTGGTACAGCGCCTCTGCACCTTCTGGCTGTTTCTTGAACTCCATAAAACTAGCATATTCGAGTGTCGCCTCGAGCTTCTGTCGTGGAGTGAAGCCCTTGGTGGCTAGGATCTTCATGTAGAAGTTGTCGGCGCTGGGATAGGCTACCTCGCAGTCCTCTTCACGGGGCGCATGAGGCTGCCCTGGCGGGATTGGCGCAGGTCTAGGGTTCGAAGGTCCGATAACAAACTCCGGGGGTGAGATGATATTGCGAGAAAGGTCGCGAACCCAGTTGTCGACATGCTCAGCGCCTTTAGCAGCGAGCATGATAGCCTCGAAATAACCTCTCCTCCATTCCTCGCTCTTGCCGGAGATATCGCATGGGTTGAATTCCCCAGGGATCTCCGCTTCTGGATCGACTCTATCCGTAAGTTTTGTGACGCCCTGACCGTCAACCTTGGGGTCCTCCAATCGCAGCACCAATCCTCGGGCAAGCTCGAATGACCAAGGCCAGTTGATTTCTCCGTTCTTTGGAGCTTTGCTGTTATTCGAATCCCTCAAGAATTTCCTCGTCATCCAGCCCCATTCGTGTGGTGTGGGATATTCCTGTTCCAGCTTCTCCTCATTGACAAAGAATAAAATGACGCCGACGCAAGCCAACAACCCCCAAAACGAAGCCGTATATCGCACTGCTAACTTAGCCTCGTGCTTTAGCCATTGCCTTCGCTCGGTAGTGAAATATCGCACGCCATTGGATGAGGCCGGGATCGAGAGAAATGGGAGGTTCGGTCGGGAGTTGGTGGTGAGTTGGGTGCAGTGCAAAGTTCGTGAGAGGCATGGAAATCGAGTTCGAAGAGTTGGTACTCGAGGTGTAAGAGGCCGGTCGCGGCAACCAACGAGCCGAGGACGCATGGCGTCGGCGAGCGATTTAATCGCGTATCTCGTGTAAATTGATAGGAGCGCCCAAAAAACCCGTCGTATGTTATAAATTGTCTCCGAAATGATGCTATCTCGAGCTGTTGGGTAATGACGATGGGAAAATTGAGCCAATTGAGATTCTAGTGCTGATGACTAAGGCGGCATTTCTGTGCCAGGACTGAAAAACTTAGGTGAGTGTTGGGTGAGCACGTCACCAAGATTTCCTATTAGGTGTAACTTATAGGACAAGGAAAATTTCTGTACCTCACCCTTATGATGTTATAAAATGTCTTCCTTATTATCTTCGGAAACGCTCTCAAATCCCAGATTTCAGCTATTTGCAACAGCTATTTTCTCAGGAGCTACTGTTGCATCTTTGCTCTTGGGCTACCAAGCGTTGGAACGAGAAGAGAGAGTATCTGAACTTAAGAACTCAATTCCTGCAGATGATCCTAATGTTCAACCTGTAATGTTCCTTGCTTCTTACTATAGTTGCAATTGTTAACCCGTCGCAGTTAAACAACTTTGGCGGCTCATCAGCACCACCAGTTGATAAGGAGGATGCAAGGAACCAAGCTTTGGCTCAACGAGCTCAGGCCGGAGATTTCGATGAAGAGCTCATCCTGGAGCAATTGGCACGAAATCGTGTCTTCCTAACAGACGAGGGCCTCGACAAGCTTCGAAATTCTTTCGTTATCGTGGTTGGTTGTGGAGGTGTCGGATCTCACACGACAGCAGCTCTCGCTCGTAGCGGTGTATCAAAGATCCGATTAATCGATTTTGATCAAGTGACTTTGAGCTCACTAAACCGCCATGCGGTCGCTACGTTGGCCGATGTTGGTATTCCCAAAGTCCAGTGCTTGGAAAGGCGTTTAATGGCCATCGCACCCTGGGTCAAGTTCGACCTACGACAAGAGCAGTTCAACGAGGGCGCTGCGGAGCGATTACTTCGGCCCTGGGGTGATGAAGAACGTGCCCCTGATTTCGTTATCGACGCTATCGACAACATTGAGACCAAGGTCTCACTCCTCGAATACTGCCACAAGAACAACTTGCCGGTAATAAGTGCTATGGGAGCCGGATGCAAGAGTGATCCTACTCGAATCATTGTAGGGGATATTGGAGCCAGTAAAGATGATGGTCTCTCAAGAGCAACACGGAGGAAGCTCAAGTTGAAGGGTATCACGAGCGGTATCCCAGTTGTGTACTCTACGGAAACATCAGGTGCCGGGAAAGCTGAGCTCCTACCTCTGCCTGAAGAAGAATTTCAGAAAGGTTCGGTTGGCGACCTTGCAGCTATGCCCAACTTCCGTGTTCGCATTCTCCCTGTGCTTGGCACAATGCCTGCTATCTTCGGTCTTACGGTCGCCAACCACGTCATTCTAAGTATCACGGGCTATCCTCTCGACTACGTTCCCGCCAAGGGTCGCGAGAAGATGTACGAAGGCATCCTAGCGACGATACAAAGCTACGAGGAGAAGTTGGCACGCTTGACTTTCCAGGGCGACACAGTGGGCCTCAAGGTGCCTATCAACGTTGGTGATGTGGCTTTCCTATCAGAGGAGCTGTACCGTGGTCGAAGTGCTATTAGCGGTATCCCAACGAAACTGGTTCTCATCCGCTGGGAGAAGCCCAGCACTCCCAGCATGACGACACTGGGCGAGGGCAAAGATATCCAGAAGTGCTCAACGGTGAAATTCAACGATTTGGTGTTGATGACAAAGGAGGAGGCAACACGGCATGAAAGGGAGATCTTCAAGGGCGGAAAGTCTATTGAGGAAGTGTACGATGCTGAGACGATTGCGCGCGTCGAGGAGAAGAGGAAGACAGCTGAAAAGTACGAGGCCTTCAGGGGGTAAAAGGAGTACGGCTAGGGTAGGACGTGTCTGTTAGAGCTAGATGGAAGATCGGTATAGAGAGATGCTTGATCACATCATGAAGCTTCCTCCTGGGACTGGCCTTGGGGAATGTACTTTGTTTGACATGCGTTACGAATTGACGGATCTTCGATCATGTTTACCCTATACTTGAGTGACCATTGTTTGATGATGCTTCCAAATCCACTGCATGGGTTTTGTATGACATGTATATAGATTGCCTCTATTCATACCGCTTAGAACATCGAGTCCAGTGAGTTCTGCGTTCATATACTCAATAACCACTGTCATTCCCAAGTTTTCAACCTCGAAGACCTTCCACAACGCAAACAGTTGACCGTCCATTCCTACGCACAATAACCGGCAGACTTCAATTCGCATCGAAGTTCAAACCTACCGGGCAATCTGCCGCATGCGGGAAGCTTGCAGTCATGGTACCATCCTTCAACGAGATCGAATGAGTAACATGTGCTTCTTCAATGTCTTGAAACTTTGTTCAACTCACGTTTGTTTGTGTGAAAGAAGGCAACAGGAAAAGACTAGAAGCGGCCAGGTCCTACATTCCTAGCCTATGAAGCCACCCAATTGCCTGATGCCAAGTCGAACGCATGGTGTGTTTTCACGGAGTTTGTTATTCCTCGCGACGTTGATGACGCCCGATATTGGACATCCCGAGTTCCAGACGTCCCACATCAACACTTCATATCTCTCGTCCCAGTATTTGAAACTTATATCAGGTTTCTTGCACATCGGTACACCACTTTTTCGGCGATCCCCCAAATCGATCATCAGCTGTGCTTACATTGTAATTTCGGTGTAGTTTGCCTTCACACCTTGTGCTCGTAGGACGACAGCCTTGTATGGTGATGGGATCATTGTAGGATCATGACCATGCCGTGGGATCGATCTGCAACTGGCATAATCTACTCAACCGCAACATGGTACGTGTACACTAACACATTGGTTAAGCTGCTTATCTTGTTATACATGTACAATCGAACAAACACTTTAATGGCTTGATAGACAGGTTGCAACCACATGAGCTTCAGCCCCAAGAATGAAAGGGGATGACGCTGTTTGCCTTGTTGGCGCCCGCTCGTATGCCCCTACCAACACTTACACTTCACAACTACACCATCAGACCAACGCCATAGTTGTGTCTGAAGTGCAACAAATATCACCAACCCTTGCATCGAATTGACGATATGAGAAACAACAACATCACTGTGCCTTCTCACTGCGTTTCAACCAAGAGTTCTTGCTGTGGAAGGCGAGCGGCCTCAAGGATCACCTCATCAAAGCCCATCGAGCCTGATCTCACCCGGGCAGTATGTGTCCGGCTATAGGCGGCTTGCAGCATAATTGTTTCGGAAGACAAACATTTGAGAGTCCGGTTGGCTCCTTAATAGGAATCGTCAGGGCTTGAACCCTCAGAACTTGCGATATTGAGGTCAACTTTACAGACCGCTTCTTGAGTGTCTCGGATTTGTTGGTAAGGGGATTCAGATACGCCAATGGCAGCATCAAGCTAACGCCCGTTGCCGTGATACCCTCTCATGCAACACCGTTTCCGACAGCTTCACCTTGTTCGAAAGGCGAGAAGATCTCTCTCTGAGCGAGCTTGAGTGTTTGAGGCGATGGGTCTGCAGCTGCAAAAGCAAATATGCGTAATACATCCACTCACAGCAGGGCTCAGGATATTATGAGATGTGAAAAGTGACGAGAAAATAAGATCTCCTCTGTTACTCAACATCGCTCCCGTCTGTCTCAAATGCAGGTGAAGAAGCAGTCGCCTTACACACTTGTGGAATATACGATGTTGATTATACGCCATGACAGTAGATCATCTATAAATGGCAGTGAAGCGGTTACGCACGGGATGGGAAAATGCAGCGCCGGATATTAAAAGCAGGGGGATAAACGAGGAAATGGTACAAAAATGTGCAATTTGTTTGCTGGACGGGAGCATTAGGCTATATCGATGCTTCACAATCGTTGTATGAGAAAGTGCGTATACAACATAGTGTTACACTACTCTCGTAGCCGGAAGTAGTGTAAATTCGATTGACGCTTTCCAAGATTTTGCGAGTCTAAGGAGAGAGAAGAGAGAATGGGGGCTTCATGGCAGCTTTATGAGAGGATGAAATACCGATAGCCATGGACCAGGAGCACGATATGGGCTACCTTAGATCGAGAGACAGAATTATGCACTTTGGGTCACCGCAGACGAGGCCTTAACTAGGTGTTTATATATGCAAGTGCACCCGTAACGACGCAGCTAAGGCCCAATGATTTGTGCCTGAGATTCAGAACGGGCGGATTGATATGCTTAAGTGTAACCAGGAGGCGTTCATGTTGAGCATTTCGATGCGGGTGAGCACAAGCAGTAGCCAACTCGTCACTAGCTTCACCAGACAGCATTTCACATAATACGTGATAGTCCTATTGTCTTGCATGCCTGTGACATACTTAGGCGGCGTTGACAGGTTATAGGTTGATGTTGTACATGCAGTTTGCGAGAAGTCGTCGGGGAGATCTGCCTTGGACGTCCTGTACGGGCAGCGGGTGACAGACAAGAACATCACATGTCACGAATGTTTTACACTTGTCTTCAAAAGTTCGGCTCACACGATGTTTGCCTTTTTTTCGGGTACACCGATCGATTGGCAAAGACGTGAATGATAGTGTCCGACAGGGAAATAGAACCGATCAATGGTTGATACAGGTTAATCTGTCATGTATCAACACAACATGTAACAAACAGTTTAGCGACAGGAAGCTGGGGTCAGGAATGTCGGTCGGCAGCCGAATAGTAGTTGTACAGGTTTACGTAGTATGAAGTAAGTTCTATAATACGGATCACACTGCATGCATGTGCTACGCTAGCGAGATAACTATCATAGAATATACCAGTCCTTGAAAACAACTTTGAGGCTCATGGGGCTGGTCGTTGAGGCTCAACAGATGATGGCGAACTGCTACAGTAAGATCAAGGCAACCGCTGCTTCTAGATTTATAAAAGTGATATACGATGATTAAAACCGCCCCCAAAGATGTATTCAGCCGCGTCAAATTTCCACATATCTGGATATGCGACAAGGCAACATGCTTGCGACCCCTTTATATGGCGCAGCTGAAAGAGCAATGACATATGATCAAACTCTGATGACATGCAGGGGGATGGTGACCACTTGGTAACCACTCATCCCAAAGATGCTCGAAGTTTAGGGCGCACAAGAGACTGTTGCCTGTTAACTCTTGGACGATTCGTGTTTAGTGACATGTCAAGGTTGCCTTGTTTGGTGAGATGACATATTCGGCCATGTATACTCGAAACTGACGCGCTTATTGGTTGTCGCGAAAAGACAACATCAGCCTCGCTAAAGGCACATGCGGACTCTGCTGAATGGTTGGCCAGCCAGCCGCGCCGCATCGTCAAAGGCCTTTTCCACGAGGCATATGTCCATCATTCCACGCTGAAGTAACCACGTTATCTGGGGTTGGAATCCTTCCGCGCGCGCATATCGGACCGGAATAAATGGGGCCGGAGCTCCAACCTCAGGTACCGTGTAAGGTACGGATACGCCCAAAGACTTTGCTTTGTCAGAATAAGGTTTTCAGCTTGTTTTCACGACGAATTGTTCAAGGTAATATCATATCAACCTTGCCAGCTGTTCAAAGTGGCGTTTTGCCAACTCATACAACGAGTGAATGCACCCTCTACACATCGGTTTCGTTGTGTCAAGAAAGCAGGTCCAGATCGTCATATATAGGTAGATAGTAGGAATCTTTAAACTAGACTTAAATCCACCTCAAACCCCTCCTCACTTGTTCAAGCACTTTGTGTTTACTGGCCTAGTAATGTAGGGCCTCAATATATAAGTCCTAACCTCATCGCTTCTGCCTACATCTTTACGACGCCGAAACGACGCCACGATAGCAGCCACCTCACTCATGCGGCCTTATCAAAGGGTTTCTAGCGAGCCTATAAGTTACTCGGCCTAACAAGATAGCCAGCGAGATGTCTGTTGGTGATATTCCCAGCCAGAGCACGCCCGAATCGTTCTTTTCCACGGTAACTGGCCTCACGAAAGTGTTAGGGCGAGTCTTGAACATCCAACAGATTTGGAGAGCAGCTTCCACAATGGTGAGGTTATTTCAGCTGGCTTGGCATACCATCAAACAAAGAGAACGCGAGCCAATATACCGACGTTGGCGACACTAATTGGTCCTCAAGCCCTTCACAGTCTGTTTATGAGGCTGACCAAACGGCCATTTCAGCAACGCCCGACAAATTCTTGACTTGAGATGCGTGCCAATGATTCACAAATTTTTATGACCACAGTCCTACGTGCAACCGGTTTCTACGGGGCTTCCGTCTAAGTCATCGCTGACCACAGCCATCGTTAGCTTCAAGGGTGAGGATGTTTTTGCACAACTTGCGAGAAATGCTGTCTGAAGGGGACAAAGACCTGGGAAACGAGGTCGTCAATAGAAGCTACCTTTAAGCGCGGCCAACAGCGCAGCGCCGCTTAAGAGTAACAAGCAGACGCTGGTTCGCAACGCACAGGGGGTTTGAAAGTCGTGAATAAGGTCGAACTGACCAGCCTTTCCATTACTTCTCACTAATAATGTAATTAGACTGGGTTTCACTGCTATAAATGTGCAAAGAAGAGGCTAGGTGCGCTGGTTATTTTTCTGGTTCGCCCGTAGCCCCTTGCTGCGTTATATATGTCCTTCACTCTGCATGCTTTGTCCCTGAACCAAGAGATCGCACTACGGTTACATCCCTTGGACGCAATTTCTAACTACACCAATACCCATTATCTACCATTATTCTTCTTGTCTTCTCAAACCACCGTGGCAAAGGTAGACTTGGGCTACTTTTGCCGTTGAATAGAGAAACGCTCTCTTTCTGACGTTCCCCGTGGCACCCTTCCACTGAGCTAACCACACTACAATCACAATAGCTCTGACGAGTCTGCATCTCCAAAATTGAATGCATTGGATATTATTGTGACCAGCCAAGCAAACGACTGTGTCAAGGTATAAAACGATACTTTGGTGTATCAAATCAATTGTAACGTACAAAAATGATTACAGGGAAACTTTGGTTTCCACCCAGAGGGGGTTGTGCTAACTCCCGCAGAGCCTCAAAAAGAATTATTAGGCAACCAGGCGAACCAGTCCGCCTAAAACTAAAAACCCACCAACCATTACAAAATCACGGATACACACGGCTAGGACCAGGACCAGCATCCATCCCAGCCATCGACACTTTTTGCGGTACGTAGTTCCCCCTTACCTCCTTCCAGCTTAGAGGCTTTGTTTATCCATACCTTCCTCTTGCGAACCACGGCCATGGGCCGCTTCCCTGGTGCATAACGTCAGAACAAGGCAACGAGCTCCTCCTCAGCATCTGTCTTATCCGTCAAATTTTCTATCCTTCTTCACCTTGCTTGACCGCAGTCACGAAACACCTTGCGATTATGGATGACTGAGTTTTTCTAGCAGAAGATTCCTGTTTGTGTGAATTTTCTCCAGTTCAGCAGCTTCTTCTCAAAGTCTGCCGGTTGGGCTTGGGACACCCCATGCTTTGTCACAGCTTGACATGGCTGCTTTACAAGATAGATGGGTTCGCCACTTGAGGACCCGTGAGCGACAGGGCAAGACCGAGTTTCAATCTATAACTTGCGTTGTTTGCGGCTCTGAGATCAAGAGTATAGAAGCATGGCAAAAACACGCTCAAAGCGACGATGACCATAAGCAAAAATGGCCAACACCGCTAGCAGCAGAATTATACGTTCAAGGGTGAGCTCATCTCCCCTTCCTAATTCTCCAGTCCGTTCGTTATATTGAATATATGCTTATTCTTTACTCTCTCTCAGTGCCAATAAACCCAATAGCCAAGATTCTAGTAATCGGAAAAGGCGGGCGGACACCAATATCGGTAATGGAACCACGGAGGATCAAGGCACACCGGGAGCTCCAGTCGAGGAGGTCCGAGACGCCGATGAGCACCAAGCCAAGCGCCGGTCACCACCTCCGACCCCGACCCCGGCCGCCGGCAGCCCGCAAGTCACTGTCAACCGCAGCCGTGCCCGCGTCGAGCCCCGGCACGACTTCGAGGCTCGGCCCCACAAGAATACTTCTGGACGTCAACTTTGGTCATCTGAAGATGGTGTCCAGGGAAAGCCACAGCGCCAAGGGCGAGCTGTTTCTCTGAGTTCGCCCAGGCAAGGACCTACCAAAGCCAACAGGCCTACCCAACAAACCCAGCCTACCACACAAGAATCCCCTCAGCCTTCCTCCAATGACAATGACTCCCCATCCAAGATGGTGCGCCAGCCAGAGACTAGACCAATCTCACAAGATCAGCTGGTGGCAGAAGTCAAGGGTATATATGCAGGCTTGGTCATGGTTGAAAATAAATGTATCGAAGTTGATACCGCACAATCATCCAACACTGATGAGAACTCAAAGCTCAACAACGAACAATGGCAGGCTTTGATCGCACTACATCGGACACTTCTTCACGAACATCATGACTTCTTCCTTGCAAGTCAACATCCTTCTGCCAGTCCTGCTTTACAAAGATTGGCGTCCAAATATGCTATGCCTGCTCGTATGTGGCGCCATGGAATCCACTCTTTCCTGGAACTTCTGAGACATCGACTACCTGCCTCCTTAGAGCATATGCTCACTTTCTTATACTTGGCTTATAGTATGACGGCTTTACTGTATGAGACTGTGCCTGCTTTCGAGGACACTTGGATCGAGTGTCTTGGAGACCTCGGCCGATACCGCATGGCCATTGAGGACGACGACATTCGAGATCGCGAGATTTGGACCGGTGTGAGTCGCCATTGGTATAGCAAGGCGGCAGCGAAGTCCCCCACCACGGGTAGACTCTATCATCACCTGGCTATCCTTGCGCGCCCCAATGTGCTTCAACAACTTTTCTTCTATAGCAAATCCCTCTGTGTTCCTATTCCATTCTCAAGCGCACGAGAAAGTATTATGACATTATTCGACCCCGTGCTGGGTAATGGTCCACTGCGCCTTGCCCCGGTTGATGCTGCATTTGTGCGTGCTCATGGAATCCTCTTCTCTGGGAAGTCCCGGGATCAGCTTGAAGAGTCAATAGAAACCTTCATCGAACAATTAGATGGTCATATTGCACGCTCGACTAAGCGATGGTTGGAATCAGGGTTAGTCGGTACTGAGATGATGTCTGGACTCTTACTAACTCACATAGGTACTATATCGGGATTTCTCTAGCGTGTTCCCTACTTGGCTATGGTGCTGAATCTAATGTCCTTTTAAGGGCCATGTCCAAGAAGCCTGAGGAGACCGATGTCCCCATGGACGGAAGCACAATTTCAGAAGCCACCCCAGACGAGACTTTTACCCTTGCTCTTGATTTTGCTATAAGCACGATCACGACTGTACTTCGCCGTTGGGGCGATACTAATACGTTGCCTTTCTTGCACACCATCCTGGTGTTTATGAACCACATGGTTCGATATCCAGCGGCCATTTCCCACTTGGAGAAAGTCTTTCCTTGGAAACTCACTTCGCTTATGCTTAATTCTTTGTTGGTTTCTTGCGAACCTGGATATGAAGTGCAAAGTCAGTTCCGCCTGCCCGAAAAGAACCAGGTCCCGCGCCCTTTACCAGAGGATAATGCCATGCGAGGTCTGCTTTACTCTGAGGACTATTTCCCCAGCGACTGGTTCCGGAATGACAAGATTGACGAAGACGAGAAGTACTTTGAGTTGACCTCCATGTCCGAAGAACGCAAGGACCGTATTCTCTCCTTAGGATGCCAAATCGCAACCTCTGGTAACTGGCTGATCTGGAATCCCGAGGCTCGTCAATTCTCAGTTCCAGCCAAGTATGAGATAAAGGAGGAGAATATTCCAAGCGAACCCCTCTCTTCCTGATCTGACAGAGCCCTTTCTTATTCAGGGCGTATTATGCCAGGTAAGCTAATATGGAAGTGCCCTGTCAGATCAGGAAGAGAGGGGTTGATTTCGGACATCAAGCCTTTTCTCTATTTCGTGCCTTTGATGCGCTTACAAGTCTTGGCCACACATTGGGTTTACAGTCATCCCGCAGATATCATGACACACCTGAGCGGGCCTGGATATCTCCCCATTCTTGTCACAGAGGACGACGGCTATCCGGTTTCTCTTAGGACAATGTTCTCGGATTCGAGCTTGCCTGCGGTCTACAACATCACCATCTGAGCAATTGTACGAATCTGGAAATATTCATGGATCCAACTCGGGATATCAGCCGATGGGACAAGAAACTGACGCACGCTGGATCCTGATGGAATTCTCCGAGCTCCGCCGCGCCGCGGCCCAGTCACATCCACCGAGTTCTCCATTCAAAGACGAAACATCGATCAACCGTGAACATCTGGAAGACCGTAAATCCGGAACCAGTCACATATCTTGGCTATGGCCCATTGGATTGATCCCAGGGTATCATAATATCATTCAGTAGGTAACAGTGTTAGCTGGCGTGCACTGGATTCTGCCAACGCAAGGCAAGTAACCTGATGCGCCGTGTACGCCTCCTCGTCTTATTTATATACGTTGAGATGCAGAAGGGCTTGGTGTTAATGAGGGGCCCGGCATTACATATTTTCTTCTCTTTAGTGCAGTCATTCCTTTACTCGACCATGTAACATGCCAGCCGTTTCTGTCTGTTTCTTCTTCTACAGTCACTCTCTATCTGTTTATTGTTTGCGTGTTACTGTTTGTCTTTTTCCTTTATTCACTTCCAGTACATCGTCTTGGGGGTCTGTAGTTATTATCGGGAAGGGTGGCTATCTGTCGACTATTCAGGTGTTAGGGAGTAATAGACGCTGGGACTCCAACATTAACTAACTAGATTGCAATTGAATTCGAAAATCTTCAAATAGGCTGATGAAATGGATCAATATCAATCAATCGATCGATCCTAAAATTGTCAATCTGAAGTGTCAAACAGAACGGGAAGTGGGTCTTCCCGTTCTCCCGTGCCCCGCAGTTAGACACTTGCATTAGGCGTACCAGATTGTCGGGTCGATTGGGGGCCAGAAATGCAAGACCTGGCCACAATTCGGGCCCCTTCGTGCAGTGAAGCGCAGAGAAATCGCCGGGATTGGACGTATACCATTTGAAATGTTTGATTTTAACGCAGCACGAAAAGGCGTTATAAACGCAGTATTTGGTGTCGCGTATCATACAGAAGCGAGTGAAACTCAGGCATGGCATAGTTTCACTGGTGTCAATGCGCTAACGACGTAGTGTAGGATTTCAGATGCGACGAATCGGGTGATTTGATGTGAGGCCAACCGTCATCATGCACCCGATAAATGTCGACGGGCTTCTAAGGGTGCCCAGTTTCTGGTTGGAAGTGCATTGAAACGTGTAAGCGAATTTTAGGGACTTGGCTTGGCTACCTCGATGTTGTCGGGCATCGTAGTCTAAGGTGCGGTTGATAAGTTAATGATCGTTTGCGGGCGTTCATAACAGTCGAGGTCATTTGGGATAGAAACCCTCACTTCCATTATGCCTCGTGTCTCTCTAAGATGGGGCAGAGTTTGCGGCGATACTCATAAGCTTATTGTGAAACGGCTTTGCTAAGGTGCGCACGAAAGTGAGCTTTTTGGTGTCGACAGCTTCAAGTCAACTCAAGCTCGACAATAACACTCATCTTGATGTTAATGTATCACTGACTACCTGTCTTCTTGTGTAAGACCTGTTGTATTCCACGAAATTTTCAAGTACGAATGATAACCCAAACATGATATCATGAGTTGCTATGATGGTGGTAGGCAGGTGGTCATGGTAATTTATGGAACCTCGGCTAGAGCGACAATCTTCCAATGAAGCTTTCGGTCAACAGGTGAAAAGACAGTAGAACAGGATTTTTCATCATAGCCAACTACTTTACAATGAAAGCTCACACCTCTGTGTGTTATAATAATGAAGATGGATATTGGTTCCATGGTTAGCGGCAACTGATATTGCAAGATTGGTGAACGACAAGCACGTGGCATTCGATACACATTGATCAGTCTAACTTCTAGAAGCATTCTAGAAATATTTCGATACCATTTCAATTTGCCGGATCTAATGCCGTGACACCTTGAAACGGTAGCTGCCTCGATCCCTGAGGTATTCAGAACCCGACTGACACCTGAAAATACTCACGACATGCACATGAACCCTCGGCATCCATAAGGCAAGTGGTCCCCGTTCCTCAGACTTACATGCATCGATTACAACATCTTATTGCGTAATTATCTTCATATTTAACCAGGAAGTTTCAATCTGCCCATGTCTTGCCTAGGTATTTCACGACGAGGCAGAAAAAAGGCAACCGAGACGACATGGGGCCAGAACAGGCATCAAATAAGTTACCCGCTTATAGCGCTTATAGCGCTGGGGGAAACCCTCTCAAGCTGCAGCTGCAGCTGTGTTTAGGCATGTGACTTAAAAAGCGGTCTTAGCAATACGTTGACAAAGTGGCTGAGAATCATCAGCTCCTCTTCGCCTTGACATTGCGCGGTAATGACTCGAGAGCTGAAGGCGGTAAGAATTGAGTCAAAGAGGCAGCGACATGCTTAAGAGCTGGTGCCAGCATTTGTCGGTGAAACTGCGGCGTGTATGAGACAACAATTGAGGCCCTCAATGAAGCTGGAGTAACATGCCACACAAATTGAGGCCATCCAAATAATCGTTTTACTTATCAATCTGAGACGCCCGACGAAGATCCTAACATCAAGTAAGTCTTTCTCTGCGTGGCCTCTAAAACTTCCCGCATCTAGCCAAGAGGAGGCAGCCGCAGGATGCATACCCTTAGGCAATAATGGATATGTTCTGCATATGTAGCATCCACACTTGAACGTGGTACAAGGGCTGACTATACGGGTCTTCCCGTGATTCGATGCACTACCATCACAAGCTTTCTGTTCGCGGGCGCAATGCGTATGTGCGTGCTGCGTTGCGACTTGACTTTCAAGATTAAGGAGCTCTCGGCAGCCTCACTTTTAACTCGGTGAATGCTTCATATCGAATGAGGAAGCTCGGTCTCAATTCGGGCTGAAAAATCATGATGTAGTGGGGGAGAAATGTGCTGATGATCATGATCCAAGAATTACGCTTCAAATATGTAAATTTTTGTAAATTGGCTGCCTTATTTGCATTACAGCCAACACGCGTAGGGCTCTGCCGTCATGGATGTCAGAGTTGTATCGACACTCGAGATTGAAGAATGAGGGGAAATTACTCCGTACCGTTGCACTAAATGTCTTCACCCGGCAAATGGTTCATGCAGTGCTCCGTAGGTCCGGGTACTCCAGCCTGGTCGATTATCGTCGCACAGCATCAATAACCTACTTGTCCAGGCTGTTGCAGTCGTACGTACAGTTCGACTCCAAGTGAGAATTCTGGACTTGGGCTCGGCCAATCAATATGCATCATAGACGAAACGCCGGGTAATGAAATAGCCTATCGATCTAAGTTACTGTGTGTGTGCACTCGTGGTATTGTGGCTAACATATGCGGGCGCCTTGGGACCTTGTGGCCTTCCTTCGAGGGGAAGACCGGGTCGTATTTAACCCTTGACCATAACGTCCATGCTTACAGAGGCTGTAGAGCCGCAAGGGAATAACCACCGAGAACGCATTTGGCCAGTAGGATCTCAAGCCGTAACATGTCTCAGTTTGTCCAGCGTCATGCATAGTCCTGTGAGGGACGTTTGTCGAGGCAGAAAAAGGCATCTGGACAATCGATTCGCCAATACATTCTTGAGGGCTGCATCCGCGCCAACTTTCACCTAAACCAATATCGCTTCAAGTTGCCCTACTTGCGAGAGACCTGTTTTGTGTTCCTGTATCATTAACTTGAAAATGACCCGGCTATGACAAAATTTTCAAGGAAGCCGTTTGAGTGCTTTCGGGGCAGCGGGAAGTCTACGCAGTGATTACATCCATTTCATGACACTTTCATTAGAACCGAATTGGATGTTTAAAAATAAAATAGAAAGTAAATACAGAAGTATGCTTTTTATGGCCTAACAAGACTAGCGCGTAGATAAAACACTATTACGTAGTCCCGGGTAGGATGGACGTACTGTCGCATGAGAATTTCCGTATGGAAGACTCACGGCTCCCGACCAAGACTTGGAGGGAACTATACAAGAGATAATGATATCTACCTTATACAACATAAATTGTATTGTACGCTAGTAATGAGTCAAGACGGTACTGGCAGGGGACGAGATCATAGGCGTGGTCTTGGATGGGTTGAAGCGCTGCTTGATCCTCACGAATACCTTTGATCACCAGGGGGGTATCTCATGATGAATGTCTCGAGCCTGTTTGGCTCAATTATAGAAGCTTCTCTTTGATATTTCTATAAATATTTAATCAAATCATGGTAAACGACTAACACTGAGTCTTGTTGCTGATCGGTGATGACATCGAGATACCTACTTGGTTGTATGCACCTCACCTTAAGCTCAATCGTAAATTGTCTTCGTAAATATGATATACAGTCTTCGAAATGAAATACTGACTAGGTAAGAATGGAATATAGACGATAGATACCGTTGTGCTGGTCCCAACGTCGCTTGTCGTGCCCCTCAAATCAACATAGGGGCGACAGATGAGAGACTGCAATTCACCTTTAACGACGCCCATCGTTCTCATACTTTTCTTACAAAGAGTGAATGAATTTGGTAGATACTCTCACTTTATACTTGTACAATTAGCATAATTCTTAATCAGGTTGCTGCAAAGTGTCCAAGTCTTGCCACGATGAAATACCTCACACAGTCTACTGAAACGAAACTCTTCCACAAACCCACCATCAATTGATACAATCGTATAGAAACTTGCCAAATGCCTTCGTTTAGTTTCTTTCTTTGATTTATGATTGGCTTTCGTTAATATCAGGCTGTGGGCAGTACATCAATGTCTCAGTTCGGCTGATGGGACGAGCTCCGGGCCGGCAACAACATCAGACTTATATGGTATGCAACAATAGCAAAAGATATCACATACGACCACAGCTCGAAGAGAATACGGGATCCCGTCCGNNAATCCCCGGTGTTGTATGTTTCTTTTTCTTCATCTTTCTTTTTTGTCTCTCTCTTTTACTTTTCGCCTGAGGATTATATTGGCAGTATTTCATAAGATAGTGACATAATCTATTTCACACGAGCTCTTCGACTTTATTTGTAATGTTACCCTGTTCAGGGTTCTCTAGTTATCTTAGTTTTGCCATTAACATTCTACTGACCCTCTCTGCTGTGGAGCTTCAATCCAGGGACATATTGAGCCATAACTTGGACAAGGCTGCTCGTGTGACCACTTCACCTCAATTACGGAACATGGGCTTTTCCTGCTCTGTGTTGATGGGTCAACAGTCATCAACAGAGAGTGCGGGCGGTTGACGATGCCACTCGGCAGTACTTACAAGTTACCAACCTGATGAACCACTCAAGGCTCAAGGTTCAGGGCACAAAGTTAACTGCAAAGTCACAACCAAATATCATCAGACAGATGAACTTGTCCTATTGCATTGGTTGGCACAGCAAAAATCCCTTTTCAACCAACCTTACGTGCTCAGGCTTGTGTGTGGTATGTTCCTTCCATCTCAACACTTCTCTCCTTTTCTGTATCCTCGGAATGACCGAGCACTCTCTAGAACTAGGAACTTCCAAGCGGTTCCTTCCATTGTTGGAAGTGCTCAAAAAACTGTAGTATCTGCTGGGGTCACATTGTCTGGGTAGGTACGACGAATATAGACAAGCTACAGCTGGAGAAGAAGGTAGGTAGTCTATGCATCGGTCAAGGAGGAGGATGTTGCTCTCCACTGCTATCTACTAGAGCACTTCGTCTCTATCAAGTCCAAAATCGCCAAATGGGCTGAGAGAAAGACCATTAATTCCCAAGACGCATGGAGATTCTACATTAACATAGGTGTATACCGACTGATGATGTGACTCAGAGATGCACGCGATGGCTTCGTTCATGCAGACAAACACATACCGCCACTTGATGTTCTTCTTGTATGGCATGCGTTTCTACAGGACCCGTCTGAATGGAATGGCGTTGCCAATGCTATAGGACTCGACTTTGCACGATGGAATCCCAATGCTTTGGTAAGTGTCGTGGAATGCCCTGAAAGTTTTCTTCTGCGCATCTCAAGTTCTAACTCTTCTGTAGCTGAAAGCCCTCGAGAACGATGAACAGGGACTACAGCTTCGTCCCTCCAGCGATTGCATGGACAAGATTTATTTTGTTTATCCAGTTTCAGATTCTCTCGAAACACTGTACATGGCTTATGGCGATGTATTTTCTCCAGGCGGACGTGGTTCTGCCAGCGGCGAATGGCAGAGACGTTTCTACGATAAACTACTGACACATACCATCGACGCGGCTCGCGGTCAATGTACGTTTACTTACGACTTCCATACATCTGTTCAACGCCAAATCGAACTGACAGAGCGGCTCTTGAGGTTCTCGTGGCATCGGATGTATGTGTCTCCTGAGGACAACGAGCAAGCCTTTAGGCCAGCTATCAAGCGCTACCGAAGATTCATGACCCTAGGGCGGTTCCAGCCGCAGATCCTAGATTCTAGTCCCGGAGTTTCAAATCGTCTGGACTTCACTTATCTCGATATCCATCTCATTTGAAGAACGCATATGCTCACTCCCAGAGAGTACCGCGCTTTCTGTAATAGTACTTTCGCGCGGGTGATTCCCAACCTCCCATGCCCTGCTGGAAGTCATAGGGCAAACGCCACCCTCCTGGATCCCACATCTCAGATCTATAAGCACGTTTTCGGTGAGAGGTATGCCCTGTGTCTCTGTAGGCCATGTGTCAGTAGTTGGATAGGCAAAGCTTCAGGCTCATTCCGTCTCAGACGGAACTGTAGATCAACCGCCAATATACAACTGCCAGAGGAGGAGATGGGTCATCGTAGCTCTGCAGGTGTGAGCACTCCTCTCTATTATGCTGAGAAACAATGCCGGAGATGTGGCTCTCACCCTTGGAGACACTGTTGAAAGAAAGACATTACTCAGACCCTAGTGACAAGACCAATGACTCCTGAACTCTCAGTTCCTTCGTCTATACGACCAGTCATTATGTTCCTTGATACTCCTCAAACGGAATCTACCTCCCCAACGGCCAGAGCATCAGGAGTAGCTTCAGATGACCATGAATCGTGGTGGGCGGCAGACATATGGCTCCGTGAACCGACTCTAAACAGGACTTCGATCCCTGCTCTCACCACTGGATCTACATTCTCTAATGAACGGTCTAGCAGGGTCGTCAAACACGTACAAGATACCTCCAATTAAGCCGGCATTCACTTCTCGCACCGCACCAACAACAGGAATGCCGACACTACCTGGTCGACGACCAGAGGCCTGGAGTGCGGTTGGCTGGTTAGAGTTTTGACTTTTACAGTCAGTATTTAGCGACCAGCCAAGACGGAGACTATTAGCTATGGACGTTTCACTAGCATTACTGGGGACGACGATTGATTACCAACTATTACGCTAGTGATAGACTTGAACGGTCTTACCAAGTCGACGAACTGGACGCCCGATATAGCATCCATGTCTCTCAACCCTGGCTCGCCATGAGCCTGAGTCCACGCGAAACTGGGGAGGAACGTGGAAATATTAGATGGCTATGAGAAGGGAATTTGTCTCTGTTACGGTGTGTTCATGGATCATAGTGAAGACAACTAATTGAACCTTGAATCGAGCCGTTTTGGTTTCTTGGTTCAAGTCATGACTCTTGTTCCTTACTTGTCTGTAACCTCGCATACGCTGCAAGGTGCATTAGTGCGGGTATATGTAACACCTGGGGGGCTATATCATCGCAACTCTCAAAAGTTACAGGTCACTTAGGATCTACACTCGCAGTCTCAAGGGGAATAATCGCGACTAGCCAGCGGCTAAAGCCATCCCCGCCTTCCCTCCCTCACAGCTCCATGTGATATCTGAGACATGCAGGTTGCCAAGGGAGCATCGGAATGCACAAACGCTGGACTATCGATCGGTAGGGCACAAGGCCCGACCCATCAACTTTGACGGAAACAATCTCACACATAAACGTTATGTGTGTTTATGTAAAAGGGTCAATGCGTGCCGTAGCAGCTACAGACCAACTCCCGATACGCGGTAAGAAGCAATATTGTGCATCCACTACGAAGTTCAGTAGGATAGCCGATGTCTCTGAATCTGAATGTGTGCGGGCACAGGGCTTTGCGGGTGTGTTTCTTTTGCCTCTTTCTTTCAATTTGCTTTTCTTTTCTTT